>JACJUY010000667.1:112950-138373 GCA_014220935.1 Platorchestia sp. MABIK
ATTGAGCACCTCACACCTCCGCCCTACTCTCCAGCAAGCAATGGTCAAGCTGAGAGGGGGGTAAGAGTCATTAAAGACCTGTTGAAAAAACTCTCTTCTTCCGAATCGTTCAAATCACGTCTTGCAAAAGCTTTATTTCAATCACATTGCATTCCTCATAGTGTCACAAAAATTGCTCCCTCTGTTGCCCTGAACAATCGTGAATTTGTTACTCTACAGATAAAGTTCATCCTAAATATTCTGTGTCCAGGTCTAAGCCTATGTATGTAACTCAATTTGATGTCGGTGATCATGTTCTTGCTCTGAATTTCAGAGATAGTCCCAAGTGGCTGAAGGGAATTATTTTTGGTAAAGTTGCTGTTAATATCTTTCATGTTCAAATCTTAGCATTAAATGTAATCTGGAAGAGACATTCAAATCATCTGCTTCATTCTTCTAGTAATTTGGGATATTGCAGTAGCAAGGCGGCTGAGCCTTCTACTTTACAGCCTGTTAGCAGTTCACCTGTACAAAATGAACCGCGTAGATCAGGTAGAATAACTAAACCTGTAATGCGAATGGGCTGTTGAATTCTGCCTTCCGTTTGTCATATATTCATCTACAGGGAGGGAAATTGTAATATCTCAGGATGTCCCTTGTAAAGGGAGCACCGCCGGATGTCTTTGTCTCGCTGGGTTTCGCATGTCTCGGAGCCGGAAGTGTCATAAACGGCCGGAACTGACCGACAGAAGTCCTTTATGGTACCTTGTCTTTACGACCTTTACAAGCACCGGAAATTCCTTGTTTGACTTCCGGGCACGACTAGTTTTGAGGAAGGTCTGTCACCGATCTAAGCAGTATATTATTAGGAGCGTTACTGTGCGTATACTTTTACTTCTCCCTAGTTTACGGCTTAGGGAACTGAAGTGAAGTTAAAGCTTCTGCTACAATACCTCTAGTAGTGCCGAAAGATACGACACTAGAATTATTTTATTGAAAGAAGAAAAAAAACAGTAAGTTGTAGAGTTTTTCGGTTGTAACGAACTATAAAGTCGCATTCAAGGCGCTTCTCCACGAATTAATTTCGATGATAACTAAGCACCCTATCCACAACAAATGTGTTCTCAAGTGAGAAAGGAGAAAAGTCCATTTCAGTATAAAATTAAATACACTGGCAAAATTTGTGCACAAGGTGTGTTTTACACCCTGCTCCTAGAGTGAGAAAAATTTGAATAAATTTATGAAACTGATAAATTTTGTAGAAGGAAGTGATAGAAACTGAATGAAAGTACATCAAAGCCAAAGAATGAGTTCAGTATCCAAACAAAAACTTTTTTAACATAACGAAGGCCGACTTAATCTTCAGCTCAAGGTTTAAATCTTCCTCCTGCATGGAAGCGCTTTCATAGATACAATAGTTTTATCCCTCTGAGGTGAGAGTCTCCTTGAATGATATGGGTGTTGAAAAAGAGACGTTCAAATGAACTTGAGAACGACATAAAACACTCTCTCGTTCGCGACAACAGACACACATTGTCAAAAGAAATCACTAGTAGTAAAACGTGCTTAAATAAACGATGGAGGATATCCGAACAATTTTTTCATTGACAAAAGTGAAAAATTCCTCTGCAGTTGACACGCAGTTCTGACTCGCCATTCCATTACGATGGAAAAAGAAGTGGCATAAAATAAGTTTCTAGCATTCCATTACGATGGAATGGTAGAAACTAGCAAAATTTATTCCTTATTCACCAACGCAGGATGCTAAAAGCTAAATAAATTAACACATAATGGATAATTTGAAAAATTTAAACGCGGTCAAATAAACACAGGACTAATTATAATTAGTTTTCTAATCCCCTCCGATCCTCTCAAACCCATCTCCCCTCAACCCACTCAAATCCCCTCTATTCCTGCCTATTCAAATCTTTACCAATTCATTGTAACGAATTTTTAAGCCAGTCCAGCCTTCACACTTCTTTCCATTCGATTTTTAATCCATCGTATTCCAGCAACGACCGCCGCTCCTCACCTGCAAGCCTGGCACAGGCGTAGTAGTCGCCGATGCTCTCGACGATGCTGGCGAGCACGCCGGCCAGCACGCCGATGGTGCCCGCGAGCGTGACACGCGGCAGCCCCCACTGACCTGCAGCGAGGGGCACGTCAGGCAGGTGCAGTGCATAACAAGTTTCGGACGGGGAAGTGACTTGCTCATGTCACTTAGAGAAAACAATATTATTACGTAGTTAAAGGAACGTGGAATCAATGTACAAGGTGTGGTCCCACTGAAGGTTTAACTGACCGCGACGCGGTGAGTTAAATTTGACCAACCACAGCGCTGGGCGTTGTCGATTGAGTTATAAAGTCAAAGTGAATTGTTTTTATAATACTACGCATGTTACATCTTGAAAGTTACACCAGGCACGCCACACCAGGCACGCCACACCAGGCACGCCACACCATGCACGTACACGGGTACGGGACACGGAACCACGGCGCTTCCGTGACGACCGTCAGACGGTTGTCCGTCCGGGCGTGGTCGTCCGCAGCCAGCACGTCCGTGTACGTCAGCACCCAGCACACGGCCCACGCGATGCCTACGGCCAGCACCACCTGACAGAGGGAAGAGGCTTATTTCACTCAAAATTATACGTTGTTTAAGTTGAAATTAAACGATGGTTCAATATATATTAAAGTCGTTTCGATCGAGATTCAAAGTCGTTTCTATTAAAATTAAATGTCATTTCGATCAAAATCAAACGTCGTTTCGATCAAAATTAAATGTCGTTTTGAGCAAAATTAAACGTCGTTTCGATCAAAATTAAATATCGTTTCGATCAAAATTCAATGTCGTTTCGATCAAAATTCAATGTCGTTTCGATCAAAATTCAATGTCGTTTCAATCGAAATTAAACGTAGGATAAATCGAAATTAAATGTTTTGAAACGACCTCCAAAATTGGAGGTCGTTTCAATTGAAATTAAATTTCGCTTCAATCAAATCTGGTAAGTTAGTTAATTAAATACTCTCTCAGTGCACCAAAGGCGTTGCAAAAAAAAAAAGGAATGCTGAAGGTACCGTTTAGGATCGAGTTGAGGGAACGCGGAATTTATGCACCAGTTGTGTTCCCAAACAAGAATCTCTGCAGATTGAGACAGCAACTAACGAAGGAAGTTTTTGGAATAAGACGAGAGGTGAAGAAGAAAGTTAGATATGCTGAATAACGGGACAGTAGTAAACTGTAAAAAATATTTTTTAACATAAAATTAAATCTATTCTGTTGCAACAAAAAAAAAGCTCACCTAACCTACCGCTCAAGACCTCACAATTTCCCCCAAGAAGTGCTAATTCCCATTGATGAATTAGCCATACCACCAGAGGAGTACAGGCTTAAGAGTGATCATATCAAAAGAGAACTTAATTTACACGTTTCTTCCCAATTTTCTATCATTCACGTGGCCTATGACCTATAAAAACTAATAAAACCTATTAGCTATTTATGTCTACCAACGAAGAATCGTTATGGTAAGATATATTTAACACGTTTTCTGCGATGGGTTAAACTGAAGTTCAATAATCAATTCAAATTTAATGTGACTTGTGCAGGGCGCGGCAAGTTAGCTTCCTTTTTTGAAGTGACGGTTTTGAAGCTCACAGGATCCCAGGCAGGTGAAAGTGGTCTCGTTCAAGAGAAGGGATCATAAAGTTGCGTGACCTTGTGGTTCATTCGTCATCATTCTTCAAAGTAACATACAGCGTGCATTCACTGTAGACGCCTATTTTTCCAACGGAAGTTCAGTGGTTTCAACCCTGCGCGCTTTCCGAAATCGCTTCAATATTGCGCCTCTTGGAAGGGTCCCAGACAAAAAAATTATTCTTTTGTGGGCGACAACGTTCAGGAAAACTGGTTCTGAGCAGAAAAAAGATGAGAAGACTTCAAGGGCATCGATGGCTGTGTTGCGAAATTGCTTCTCAGGAGGTCACATCTCACTGAGAGGCGATTTGGAGTGGCCCTGATTTGGCCCCCATGTGACTACTTTTCGAAGGCGTATTTAAAATCCCGTGTCTATCCTGACCGACCACAAACTATGGTAGATCAGAAAAGAAACATTCAGAGAGAAACGGACAACATACCCATCAATATGCTTCAGAGAGTGATAAGAAACAGCAGATTTCGGTTCACCCAGTGTATCGATAATGGCGGGCGTCACATAACCGACATGATTTTTAAAACTATGTAAACCACAACTTTAAACATGTAACTTTTTATAAAAAATTAAATTAAAATATGTCTCTACTGCTTCTTTGTTTTATTGCAATGCAAAATAGGGAAGTTAGCTTGCCGTACCCTGTAGTAAGCAATTTTGGAAATAGCAAACATTAACTGGGTCATGCCTTCATTTAGCATCCATTGCGTATGCATAAAAATTGAACTAGTGATTGTAGATCGGTCAGTAGCATGATGAATGAAAATCCCTCAGTGACCACCGGTGGGTCCCTCTGCATGACACGTGCTAAAAAAATGTCATTTCACATTGTACGAGTCAGCTTCATTGAAAATACACTGTTTCTATTCATTAATTTTTCTTGGTCTGAGAAAGGAGCGAACATCCAGTGAATTTTGTAAACGCGTTTTTGGTGTAAGACCCTGGAACCATTTACTGTTATAAAAATACAGCAGACGATCATAAGAAACAATCAAAGCTCTCTGTTGACACACATATTGAGATACTTTTGCGGCAATACATAAAGCTTTCCAAGAGATTTTAACGCGGCTTAGGTAATGAGAGATAGAGACGGTGAAGTTCCATTAGTCTACCAGCGTGGAAAACGGAGAACAAGCCCGTGAATAATTGACAATTGAATGTGCAATTTCACGGAAGAAAAACTGTCTAACATTCACTTGACAAAATGAGAAGAGCATAAAACGTTCTGATGTGACCTATCGATTCCGGTCAGAGGAGGTTACTTCAGTTATTTACAGCATGGGCTCTGCTGGGTAACATAAGATGCCGCTGGGAATTGGATGCTCTACAAATAATCTGGAGCTCTACCATGTATGCAATCACTGTAGTTTAAATTTAAGAAGCTTATGTAGTAACTAAAGACCATTTGTTTAAGCTCATTTTTTATGAGAATAGAGTTTCAACGAGCAACTTGAGAATCAATGGGTCAATCGCGTCTCAAGAGTAACTTAAATTAAAGAACGTGATCAGAGAATGGAGGGTCTTCCAAGTTCAAGGGAGTTCAAAAAAGCAAGCAGAGATGAGTTGGAGATTTCAAAACTTAAGCGAAGATTCAAGTGTTCTCCACATGACGGAACCATCAATTCACCTTCAATCTTATGCTGGATAAATTCAATGATCATAATTTGAGTACATTTAGTCCCGTAAATACAATTGTACTCGAGGAAAACCCCGATTTCAAAATGAAACCCTCCCTGAGTAACAATAACCCATTGAAGCTAAATCGAATAACTTGAAAGAGTAGAAGGACCTAGTAAAACTGAAATCAAAGTCGCCCAACGTAGGAAAAATTACTTTCGATGATGCGTTCCTAGAATGCAATGTACTAAGGACAGACCGGCCCGACACTTACGAGAAAAAAATCAGCACTTACGCACAAAAATATTCCGTGGGGCTAAAATTTTTTTCTAGCCTCATCTGCGCACCATTATTCGGGGTAAATTATGGATTCCTAGAAGTTCTTTTTTGGTATGGTTAGTTGCGTGAAAAATTGACACTTATTAATACCATTCACTAGCGAAAATTTATACTCATTCACCTGTTTTTAAAGATTAGTTTTGATTACCTACAAATAAATTTAATGTTTTCCGTTTCACTCACGGGAACAAGTTTGAAGACATACGCCTTGCCGATGGTCCATTTACCTTCTTGGTACACAGGCATAGGCACTGGCACCTCACTGAGGTACTGGGAGAACACGATGAGCAACACGATTGTTCTGACGGAACAAAAAGGGTCTTTTGTTAATTCCTGCTTTCCTTCAACCGAAGGACTTACAACGAGTTTGCATTTCTTTTCTACCTCAGATTTGGAGTACATAAATCCACGGTCTCTTAATTCAAATCAAAGCCACTCACCAACCACTTGCACTAATGCGGATATTGTATTCTGTGTAATATAATTTGATTATATGAAATTAACCTTCAATTAAACTGAAATTTCACTCGTTCACTTCATGAAAAACTAAGTAAATGCATGTATCATTATAAGCTTCGCTGAAATTTCAATGACTTCCATATCTATTATTCAGTAACTCTTCATATACTGTCTGGCCATAAAGTTTGAGGTAACTTGGTAAATAGCAGAATAATTTGAGGAATTCTTACAAGTGGCGTGGGAACAAATTTGAAGAAAAATAATACGGTAACAATTTTTTTTCTGAGTGTTACTTGGCAGTCATCCCCGCACCTGCTCTCTCTCTGCGACAATTGACATGAATAATTCTGCTGGAAAATACCATTGTAGAAAGGTTTGATCTATGCCCAAGGTGCGACAATACAGCCTCATTTTAAGCGCTTAAATGATATGTTGCGCATAGTAACAGAAGTTGGAAGGAAAAACAAGGAAAGACAATCGAGAGATAACGAAAAATGCTTGAAAATGCAAAGATGCTAATTGAGTACGAGAGATAGCAGTCCCAAAGGCGTACATGTACGTGAGGTAACTCAACAGTATCCCTTCATGGGGCGCCTAGCCATCTCATATCTGTCTAATTTTACTTAGATCTGCTGTCTAATTTTGCGCTACTAGTTTTCGAACATCTCATATGACAACAGAGTACCGTAATTTCTTTTTAAAATTTTACACACTTGTCTGGAAGCACCAATGGTTTCTTCAGTTTTTACTTTAATTATGAACTTGAATAATTTTCTTGATGAAATCTTTTACACCGACGCACAGTTCCGATGAACCAGCACTTAGGCACCGGTGGCTCCAGGATTGAGCGCAACTCAACTCAAGGACACACCTCATAACGCACAATGTCATTGGAGACCAACTCTCAATTGAGATTTTGATTACTTAATAGTTAAAACGTTATTTACATGCTCCCATGAAATTTCAAATATCTTCCGATAAAGATACATGGTGATCTTACTGAAAGGGGAGAGTTAATCTACTTGTAGACCAATCACACAAACCTACTTTGGAGAAGAAATAATTTATATTCGAATTCTTGAACTTACCAACACATAATTTTTTTGTACTTCCAATAACGACTCACTAGCTAAACACAGTCTAATCTGAGGCCCTAATATATGACCTAGTCGAAATTAAACTAACCTTGTAATGATGCTTCACTTCCAACACAGCTTCATTGAAAAAGTTGAAGCAGTGACAATGAAAGATAGCATTAATTTTAAATTTAGTGCGTTAAACCTGTATCAAGTTATTTTTAATTCCTTTTTTCAACTTTGCAAAGGGTTAAGACTTGTAGATTTTCAGGGAAGTGACGTCACCGTTCATTTGTTTTTGACTGATTTTTTCACTTATATTTTTGGTAGTTTCTCTTACTTGAGATCAGCATACCAGATAGTATGTTGAACGAATTTCGAGTCACTAAACCGTGGTACGAATTTGGGCACTTAATTCAATTTACATTTCAAGCAAAGTTTCTTTATTTTCTCATAAATCAGTCGACGTGTAATTTACAATTATTTGTTGATTTATTTCCAGAACCACATTCTCTTGAATTTAGTAACAACCTCTCCCCGTATTAGCATTCGTTTGAAGGGTTTGTAGCTTTTTGTGAATTCCTTTTTTAAACTTGTAACTCGAGTAAAATGTACATAATTTTCTACTCTTGAAATCACTGTAATTATTTTATCAGAAATGTAACTGAAGACGAATCGAAACTCAAATATCATCTGTGACATCTTATTCTGAATTAAAAATGCTATCTGCCATTGTTTCTGCATTTTCTTTTTATTGAACTAACCTCGTGCTGAAGATTGCCTACGCATGAAGCCCAATATTTGCATACTTACACAATACTTGAAACCGAAATCTTTAAACTTGAAACAGAAAGGCTCACTCGTGCTCTACTGCGTACACTTCGCTACATTATCCATATCTACCATTTCCTCCACAGCGCTATTTCTTAGATGCTTTCCATAAGTACGTCAATTATACAAAAGAATTTTAGAATGAACATCGCATTACCTGGAGGCTGCAAGTGCTCACAAAATCTGTCACACCAACTATAATAAGACAGTACACAAATCGTAGCCTTAAATGGGCAAAAACTCTAAAATGTGAAGTGCTTTTCAAAGCAGCAATATTCTACTCCGAACAGAAAAAACAACAACCCTCCTTTACCAAGTGTCGAGCAACCATTCTCCCCAACCTTACGTGGACCCACTAGGGAAACGAGTGCACAATTCGTATCTTATTGGAAAACTGAAACAGCCAAACCAGCTTAGAAGTGAGGAGTTCACTTACAAGGCAGCGATGCCCCAGTTGGAGGCACACTTGGACGTGGCGACTGGGTAGAGCGAGAAGCCGATCAGGGAGATGGTCGGCACGATCACCAGCGGGGTGATCCAGCGCAAGAGCACGCCTATCGCTCCTGCCACAGAAAAATTCAAAGGTATTAGTAATTCTACATAAGCTCATTAACAACGTCAATAAAGTTTCTCTTGTTTTGAACTCCGTTCGTAGTGGTAGAAGAAATGAAGATTAGATTACTAGTTAGTTTAAGCCTCCCTATCCTCAGCAAATGAGATCCAAAGAGAGGAAGGAAGAAGGCACCATTAGAAGAAATGAAGAAGGGAATCTCTTTTGTAGATTTCCCATATGGACAGCAAGCTTGAAACGAAACTTAACTAAGTAACTTATCTAGTACGTGCACACTGGTGTGTAGTGGTGATAGAATGAGGTGTTTCTTACGCAGCAACCTTTTTCAATTACTAATGATAAGTGCTATGGAAAATACGATGCCAATTTGAAATATACTGTATTTTGTTTAAAAGCACTCGTTAGTGTTAGCTAACGAAACGAGGCGAATTAATTATGAAACAATTGAGTACGAAAATTAGTAATTCTGTTACTTCACGAGAAAAATTATGAATGATAATTAACATAGGGAGTATTATACTGACCCTGAACAAATGTTGCGGTGTTCGTCCGTCCACATTCGTTTTCATAAGGAAACGTAGCCTATTTATCCAAGCCTGCGTGAGGGCAAAACCCATCAAGCAACAATAACCTGTCGCAATGCTACACTGAAGGAAAGAACTTTTTTGTTTTATGAAGCATTTTTTCATAAACATTTTATCAGGCCATCTAAATGATTTGGCTTGTCCTTAGCATATTAGCACGAAATTTTTGCGTACTTACTCTCCTCATAGAGTGCATCCACTCAGAGGACGCACTTTTAAGAATAATTAAGTTCGTGTGTGAGAGATTTCCTATCATCAGAATTTCACAGACGGTATTGAAGTAAAATATAAATTAGAATAAATTCAAAAAATGAATTTTACGTCATACATCACAAGTCTTTACATCTGTTAAGGAGACGGTAATGGTAGGAATATGAAGAAATAGAAATTATAGGTTTATAAATTCATCTTATAGAAAATTTTCTAGCGCATCCAACGATATAATTGCCTCCCAAGTACGCGCATTGGTTCGTCTCCTAGACAGGGTGGAAGACGAGCACTAGCGTGACCTTGACGCGCGCCAATGGATGGAAGATCTCCCCCTTCCATAGGTCCTTTATTACGAGTCTGTGTTGGGCGTTTCTATACGGGAAGCGGAAGAGAGTTCATTCATGGCCGGGCTTGAAATGCTTCTAACATTCTAACACTCGGTGATAAATTATGATGATGTAACTGAGTGTTTGTTTTGAGTCCGGTTGCTCTGCGTCATCAGCTAATTAGCTTGTTGTGTAAACATCTAATGCCTCCCGTAGTTTTACAGATACAAGAATGGCAAATATATCAATCGAAGGAGGTTTAAAAAGAGCTTCAAAGCAATAAAGTAGATTTTTAAAAATTAGTTTGAAAAAAATAAAAAAGAATTAAAAAAAAAGCTGTTCTGACATTTGCACTTGTTTTTTGATATGGATCCTTTCCCACAGTTTTGAAAGTACAGAAACGGCAATTATATCAATCAATAGGGCTTGAAAAAACAGTATAAAACTATACAGTTTATACGGAAGAAAAACTTAGTTCAAAAGTTATGGGAAAAATACGAAATTTTTTCAAAAAATGGCTGTCCCGCACTTGCAATTATCTCTTTTAAAATGACTCTTCTCGCCCAAATTTTAGAGTACAGGAATGGAGAGTATATCATTTGATAGGGCTTAGCAATCTCTATCGATAGAGGCATCTCGATTTTTTAAATATTAATTATTTTGAAAATTATACGACACGAAAAAAGAAAATAAGGAAAGCAAGCCAATTTAAAAATAAAATTCTAAAACTCAAAAAATTAAATTATCAAAAATTCACTCACCCATATCGTTAGAGAGCTACATAAGCTATCCAAAAATGTATTGCCGGTTCTGTAGCTTCAAAGCTGTGCGCCTTGAAATTTTTTTCCTAAATCCCAATTTTGTCCGTTTAAAAAAAAAATCTGATGCAGATACGAAAAAAACTCATCAATCATAAAATAATCGTTGCATCATTTCACATCGATGGCGAAAATTTCAGAGAAATCCATACGTAAATGACAGGCTTTTTTTACCGTTCCTGCCTCCTTAAAGTTACTACGAATTCTCGTGTCGGCATACGATTCAGTGGGTAGGAATTTTCAGCAAATTAGTTCAAGAATGGGATCGGATGCTGGGAGAGCAAGTCGAATTTCAGATGTTTCACAAGAAGAATCAGTTTCTGGATAACTAAGGATATCTTAACAAGTGCTGACTTTTTTGCACACAGCAGAGCAGGCTTGAATGAAGTTGAGTTAGGTTGTCGATATGACGGAACGCAAACCTGAACAGATAGGATTGAGTTTCGTACTTGGTACTCAACTGCAATATCACCTGAGGTATTTACTGGAAATTTCAACCTCGACCAAACGCCTACATAAAGCTGAGACGAATTTCGAGAGAGCATTTAAGGAAGTAAAAAAGGTTAAGATTAGCAGCGTAATAAAACTAAGACGAGTTCAACTAGAGCCTCAAAGAAGCGGAAGAGATTTTGATTAGCCATAGAGGTTTGAATCGCATCCAACATCAAACAGTATATAATGGAACAGTCGAGGACCTTACTAAGTCATTCAAAACTACTCGCAAGAAATCCAAGGCAACAGATAAAATGATGGCCAACCAAGATCACTATATAGTACCAATACATAGTTATATGAACTTTCTAGTGAACTAAAACCCCAATCCCCTTTCCGTCACAAATCCTAACACTTCAACAAAACAACAATCTTCTTCTCCTTCTTATCGAGTTGAGGGATGTTTCAATCCGTCGTAAGGTTACGGGTCTTGCGAGAAGAGCCGTTACACCTGGGAGCTTATTATTCGAGTTCTTTAGCCACAGGTTTCTTCATCCTTGATTGATTGAGGTTTCAGAAAAGAGCATCAAAAGACTGCATTACATTTGCAATAATTTAGCTCAGCCACTCTAACATTAAAACGCAGAAGCAACTTCAAGCGAGTAACACTCCAATACAAACGATACATTGCGCATCCATTCAGAGAGCATATACCTAACTTACAATATATGTAAATAACTCGCCAGCACTTCTCAGAAAAGTGGCCAATGAACTTAATACTTTCCCCGCAGTGCTAATAGATTAATTCCCTCCTCCTAATATATTTTTCAGATTTAATTCACCCTATATACTCTCAATTCACACCTCAAACACAAGTCTCATTTGAGTGTACTTCACACAATGTAACATCTAATGAGGGATGGTCTCAGGAACGCAGCAGGAGTAACAGTTTGAAGTAGGGCACATATTAAAATGAAAATCCAATGAAATACAAAGCAACACCTCAACTACACATAAGTTGAACATAAAATGTAACCATAGGGACATACAAGAAGAATTTACCAAAATAGGTCGCCATGCACACAACGCAGATTAGATGATGCTCAGTTTCAAAAGCCATATATATATATATGTATGTCACTCTCTGATGTATTTCATTAGCGATCTAAAGCGATGGAGGAATAGTCCAGACAAAGAATTCTGCAGATGAACGCAAAGAACTGATTGAGGCGTACGAGATCAATAGGTTAAGTTTATTTAGAAGTAAGTAAAATGATAAACATTCCATGTAAATGGAAGTCTTCACTAACTTAAAATAAATTATTTTACTGTAAGTGGAAACAAAATAGCTTTGAATTTCATGTACTAGTAAATAATAGGAACTGTTGTAAGTTTAAAACATGAGATAGGTTTGAGATAAGTTGTTAGTTTTTGAAACATACTCGAGAGCCGAAAGTGAAAGCTCTGGCTTTCCTTATTCTCCCGCCCAGCAAGTGACCGTTTAAAATCATCCAATCGATTGACTATCCGTTAGTCATGGGACGGTTTTATAATCAAATTTTGTACAAATGCATAGGTTGGGGATTTATCTTTTTATTGTAGCTAAATTCATTGTTTTATTTTTCATTTATTTCAATCAAATACAAGTCATAATCCCTATTCAACTGGGATTGATGATGTCTCCTGGACTAGCACTACTATATTTTAACATTTCTATCCGCTGAGTAAGTAAACATCACCGGACTAACCATATTCGTTCATTCCAGGTGACTCGCCCAGGGTTAGTTTCGTTTGTCACCTGATGACTCATGAGCTCTCAAGGCCTTACCAAATGGCCTTTCAAGCCCTTTCCAAATCGATTCATTGCTCTGGTCTATGATGATTTCATTTCTCTTACCGTGTTTCTGAATTTTTCCCATTTATTTTTTGGAATTTAATGAAGGCGATTCCTATAATTGTCTTCCTACTTAAATTTTTTCAAAATTTATTCTTAAAGACTTTGAGAAGGAGACATATCCCGCCTTGGTCTCTGAAAATTTTGCATGATTTTGTTGATGTCGAAGGAATTAAGTGCCGCAGCGTGTTATAATTGCTGTTTTCTCGTGTATAACTTTTTGTTGGGAATGAGGGAATTTTTTTATCGCATGTATTGTAGCGGGCATTTTATACCGGTAGTTTAACGGGTATATTTACGATTGTCAAATAATTGAAAATTTTTGTGCAGTCAGTCATTTCGTGTCCATCAACCCTGATTTTACGTGCACAAGGCACTTGTATGTTTTATCGATTGGTCATTTGGTAGCACTCTAAAAATTTTTGCGCATCATTAGGCAATAAATATATTTGTATACATTGCAATTGGAGTCTCGACCAAGGACATCGATGTACTAAGGGAGAGGGGAATCCCAACAGGTCAAACATAGAACACGAGAAGGGGAGTTTCTACTTACAATTCACTTAGCTAAATCAATGTTTATAATCGTTTCTTTTTCCACAAAGACCTTGTTTACTTGAAACTTACAAAATTGAGGAGGCCTTGTAGATTTGCTGAGTTATTTTTTATCAATTTCAAATTCTGTAACTTGTTCGAGAGTTTTGTATTTTCTTCTGGGATCATGAGCAAATCGTTTGTTTGTTGTATGTGCACTCACTCTGCAATCCGTTAATCTTATCTACGGATTAGACGATTTTGGGTATTGCTAGGGTTTAGTGAGCTCTACATTTTCCTAGCAGTCTTGATGTTATTTTCCATCTTCTGTTTCCTTTCCCAGTGATGTTGAAGTGGGGGGTGAGGTTACTTCAGAGCTCCAAAGAGGATGAAACACTCAAAATTGATTTTTAAACACCAATTGACACAAACGTTTCTAAAGAGAACTCATTTTTTACAAGGGAAAAAGAATCGAAAAAACAATCTTCCACCTTTTTTTAAAATCCACACTTTGTCTGGTCTTCACAGTTCTGAGTGTGACACAGCGATTTCTGACGTCTGGGGAATTCCATTTGTGACCGTTCGCGACGCTTACTTACTCATTCTTCGTATTTAACATTCATACTTTGGGCTTTGTTTGGTCTTGTGGCCTGTCTGGCAATGACGCTCACAATACATGCAACATTGCATTATTGCGAAGATCACTTTTATATCCTGCTTCTCCTTAATGTTCGCACCCGTCATTGTTAAGGAATAATTTAGCCGTATGGCAATAGTTTTCGGCACTGGTAGCCAATCGTGAATAAATGGATGCACTATCGTGCGTGACCATTCTCCTGGGATGGAGACGGAGTCAGGTAGAGAACAGCTGTAGAAGAGTGGCAATAGAGTGAAAATGATTTGTAAAAATAGAGTTTTTGATTAATTTTACTCGGCACTCGCTAACTGACGCTTCCTTCGAATTCTGTGATGTTATTTCTGTCGTACTTATGGATATATATTATAGGTCTTTCCAGTGATAACAATAACAACGACCGTTGATCGCACACGTTGTTAATCCTATTAATGTGTTTTATACGTAATGTGATGGGTTTTTAGCATTGTGTTTTCATGGTTTTTACGCGTTTTTATGCGGTATGCTGCATCTTCTTAAATTAGAGGCTAACTATGCATTTAAGTCTGATAGTGTAACTATTATGTCCAGGAGGCAGAATAAATTTAGGTGCGTTTCATTTCAAATTGGGGTAAACAATTTTTTAAAGTTAATGTAATTGGTCAGTCCTAACGATGGCTCCTGTTCCAAAGATGTTAGTGTATGACGATTGAATAAAATTTGATTTTAAATAGGTTCTTTTATTTCCTTCCCAAGTGGTACTTCTTTCGTTATTTTGATAATTTTAAATTACACGTTCGGCCTTATTTTTTCTCACTCATTCCCTTATAAGAATCAAGGATTACTCCAAGGGAGAACTGCACAGCTAATAGACCCAAAAATAAAACAAAAAAGCAAATAGACAACTAGCAATTATTTATATTCCACTATGCTCCTGTACTCAAAAATACCAAATGATTAATAATCTTCTTGTACCACAAATATTAGTTGAGTACAGGCAAAAGTGTATTTCCATACACTAATATAGCAAGTTTGAAATCACTTCCAGAACTCGCATCCCAAAATGTTTCCGAGAAAAACAACCCCAATAAAAATTATGCAGGTCATTACGCAATAGTTCAACCTTTCGGGGTTTCTAAGGATAACAATTACATCAATACCATTCCCATTCAGTAATACTATTCTTAAGCTATGTATTCTACAGTATTGTTAGCTTTGAAAAGTCCTTTACGTAGCTTTGAGAAATCAATTTGAGGTATTCATGATGAAAACAAGAAGTGAATGAGAGAAAATGTCATGAACTCTGCTAGCGACGCTAGGAAATCAGCAGCGCATGCCTTCTTCCTCAGCGGCCTTTGATCCGGACAAAAATTGCACTTCACCTCAAGAAATTCTTGGGCGTGAGAATATACGCTCCGCTGAAGCAATGTGTCAAAAGGAAAGTGATTTCTAGTTTCTTATCTTGGATTTTTTTCTACATCCTACAAGGCTTGTGGCTCATCATCACCTCTCTGTAAGCTAATGTTTAGAAAGTGGTGGTAGCGCGCCCCCGCTGTGACAAACTACGAAGTATTTACTATAATCCTCAAGGGATTTGGTGGAAAACAATGCGGAGAAATCTTCAATCCGTAGATGAAAGAGAAAGTTTTCGTCCATCTGTTCCGCGTGCATCGCGCAACAAAAAGCCTGCAGCAAATTAAGTTGTCTGAAATGAATACCTGAAGGCGATATGTTCTTAACATGGAACTTTGTTTTTTTTGAAAGCATGAAAGTGAGTTAATTCAGCATTTCATTGAAACTTCGATAGATGTTTTTTTCCAATAGCAGAACTTGAATGGAAATAAAAATGCAACATAAGGTCCTTCAATACTATGATTTAAGTTCCTTTTCAAGCTTTAACAATAAATATTTGCGGAGTTCACTGCCTTCGATGGAGCGCAAAAAAAATGGTAACTCAGAGGTAAAATTTTTTGGACACCTCCGGAAAAATGAGGACGAGTTTGACATTACAATACCAACAAATTCAGCTGTAATGAAAGAAACACAATTTTTAAGTTCATTAAATACGGCCAAATAATTAATTTGAGTAAATTTAAAATGCACACGCGGAGTATCAAGGCATAAACATGCTAACAAAGCAGGAAAAATCTGACCTGTAGCTCCAACGAAGACCTGGAAGATAGACGCGACGCAGATGGCCCCTTGTATGCTCCTCATCCTGAGCGTCCAGAGATCGGTGAACTCGTCCTCTGACAGGAGCTGAATTTCCTCCTCCGGAGGGCACGGCAGCAGCGCCAGGATGGAGAGGATGGGGCCCAGGAACCCGTGAGTGCCGCCCTGCACGATCGGCAACCTGGGGCAGAAGTGAGGTTTGTAGTTTGACTTTCGACTTGGAGGCTGAACTTTATTTTTTTCAAATTTCACAGAATCTAGTGAAATTGATGTAATTGTTCGAATTGATGTCCATGTTCGAAAGCGGTCTCGATTTCGAATAAGAGGGAGGTTTGCTTATAGCACACGTTCAACGTCAATTTGAGGCAATATTTCCGACTTTACTGTGACCACAATGTGAACAAAGATTATCGGTAGCCGGAGTGGAGATAGTAAATAACACTTCGACAAAGGAAACAATGGGAACGATTAAGATTCAAAAACAGGACGAGAACAACCTCATCTTCAGGGAAGAGTGGAGCTGGCAAAAAACACGTGACCAACGTCAATATCGGATATTTGCGACGTACAAACGGAGCGTAAGGTCAACTAGGAACAGGAGGACACAGACGGTGGATGAAGCTGAAGACGTTAATAAGCTGTGAACTGTGCCATCAGCGCTGAGAACAACCCGGGATGTAATCGCATGAGAGTAGGGAAATAATTATAAATTATAATTATTAATTATAAACCACTTCTAATGTATCGTTAAATAGGTAAATATTTAAGCTAAATCTCAGATAATTTATCCAATATCTCAACGTATTCCATTTTGAAATTGTGATCTAGGAAGTCGTGATTTTGTTTCATTTAGATAACAGCGCGACTCATTGGAAATTATTCCAGCCGTATGAACAATATTATTATTTCAGGATTTTTGAGAATATTATCAAGAAAAGTTTTTTCTTGCATGTTTATGCTTCCTAGAATATGAAAAATGACCGTGCTAGAAAAGAAAATTTGAACTCTGCTCAACAACAACGTCTCTAAAAAGAACTCATTTTTTTACAAGGAGTATGTTCAGAAACAATAGAACACTCTTGAGATTTCTGATGCAAAACGCATCTCCAAAACTGTTTATGAGTTTTTGAAACTGCGCTGATGCAACTACTAGCTCACCAAAATATTCGAATGTTTAACAACCCGTGCTTTCCATTTCTTTTGTACTTCCATTCATCGAAATGAGAGTTTTAATTGACGGAAAAAGAGAAATGCCGAAGAACCGAAACGATAAAAACTGAACAAAGACTGGTTGTGATTTGTATAACTAATTTCTTGTGCTATGAGCATGAGCGGGTCTTGAGTACACGCGCGTCTTAATTAGCAGTCTTCTGCTAAAAGTGAAGGAGGTATAATAAATAACTACTTCCAGTATGCTCAATAATTCTAAATAAGGCTGGTGGGTGAGACAGGCACAGCGGATTCGTTGAGGAAAATTACATTCGGAAATGCTTGAATTTTTCGTCTCTGAACTTCCAAGCCATCACAGCTGGCCAAATTTGTAGAGGAGATGTGAAGTTACACATCTTTGTGTCAAAGTGCCAAATGCTGACAAAAAAGAGGGATTTCCTGCTCAGTCAGTCAGACCGACGGACCTTCTCAGAAAGACGGACCTACGCTGCATGAAGAAGGCCAGCAAATAGCAGGCCTGAAAGTGATGGCATTTTTCTAGTGAAATTCTAACCGCCAACGCATCCAAGGATACAGGACAGTCATGTTCGCGCATCACCGACGCTCAACGACACACAAGCTATGCTGCGATCCCACCACACAATGGAAGGCTCACAGGATGGCATGCAGCAATGCCAACATCCATTAATTCAGTTTTTGTGCATTTTGCTGCGAAGTAGGAGAAAAACATTCAGAAAAATTACGCACATCTTATCATAAATTACGTGCCTGCAGTTTGGAGATCTTATAGTCAAGTTATTATCAATCACGAACCAGCAGTTTGGACGTATTTTTAGTCAGATTATTGTGCATGACGTGATAGCAGTTTGGACATATCCAGATCACTCGAATCACGTGCCTGCAGTTTGGAGATATCATAGTCATTGGGCAGGTTTTCATGAATCTCGGTAGCTAATGTAGAGGTTTTTCAAAGCTCAAAAGTTGTATATACAAACCTCAAAAATAACCACATATTTCTTAGGATTGACGATTGCTGCATCAACGATTTACTTGTCATCTCACACAATTTTCAGACGAGGAGTAAGAAATGCGTAACGATTTTGACTTGTAAACAGATCTTTGAGTTTATTATAAAGTAGTTAGCAGGAAAAACATTCGCGTTTCTGTAATAGTTTGAACGTGAAAGAGTTTTTAGTGCTTACATTGTCTTGAATTTGAAAGAGTTCAGGTCTGTGCATTGCATCGAACTTGGAGGAAATGGGGTTTATGTATTGCCTTGAACTTGACAGAGTGTGGGTCTTTCCGTTGCCTTGAACTTAGAGTCAAAGTGCTTGCATTGCTTAGAACTTGGGCCTTTGCATTGTCTCAAACTTGAAAGAGCTTGGGTCTATTCATTATCTTGAATTTAACCGAGGATAACTCGTAAAGAAAAGGGTCAAGAATCTTTCTTTACCACGGAGTGCATCTCATGAAGTCGCTACTTCGCCGATCTAAACAAAAAATAGCTTTGCGTGTACATTCTGTTTGATAGATTAGCTCACGCAACCCAGTCTAACTTTTTCGTCGCCTGCATGCTACGGCGAAAAATTTAGATTGGGAGCATACCGAATTTACCATTTCACATGTGGGGGAGTAAGCCATTCCGTTACTCAAGAGTGAAGAGCACTCCTTAAAAAAAACGATTTGTCTTTGCACCAGTTAAAACGCACAGAATGTGGCTCGCTCGATAAGCGAGGACTTTTTTAAAGTTGAAAAGTCTTTCTTCTTGTGTTGACTTCATCGTTCCCAGACGCTGTAATTGTTAATTGAAAAAGGATTTTAGAAGTTCTTTGGAACACCAAAAAGCCATAAAAAATCAGTGCACGCATGAATGACAAAAACCTTTTTGTGTTCTTTTAGATAATAATAGAATATGAAAAGAACACTACGCACATTTATAACTGAAGAAAACAAACATGCGTTTCAAAGGGGAAAGAAGAAATGCTAGACATCATTCACGAGAATGACGAACTACTGTGAAAGCTAACGTAATTTTATAAGCGATGCACACGCTTTTTTACCGTGATATTTTTGTCAATTGGACAAAGGCTTAACAAGCTTAGCGAAGTATCATGTTAATTGGCTCGATATGTGTAAAATATCAAACGAAGATGGACGGCGTGTGAATCAAATAGGAAAATTCTACAACATATTGTTCTAAAGAATGCCAGCTTCGATCTAGGCTCGATTTAATAACAGGTTACTTAACTCGTAATTTTTTTCAATACTTGTTAATGCTCAGCCATCATCAAAACTTGAAAACTTTTTCCTCCAACATCAAAACATATTCAAGACTTCTTTCAAATCTTGATCGTTTACCCACACCTGAAAACGAAAATATTTTCATAACAATACTATGATAAACTCTGATCCAAAGCTCACCTGATTCCGAAAGTAGTCTGGATGAAAGTCACGAGACCTGACACGAAGATGATGGTGGAAGCGATGAGGGCTCGGGCACCGTGATGAGGGGGCAAACACAGCAGCGGGGTGAGCAGGTAAGGGATGCTCACCGTCGACTCTACCATCATCAGGTAGTGCTAGCACACAAAAATTTCGGACCAGAGCGAGTATAATTATAATTCTTGCGTTCTTCAGGTGCCAATGCTACTGCACCAGAACGTAGTGGTAATTCTCAAAAGATGCGGCAATTTTCTTGCTTGTAGAATACGAGTGCATTATTATTCGTATTTGATCCTTGCTGAAAATTTTTTATAACGCTTAAGATATTTTGCGGCACATCTTTTCATATCAGCAAAAAAATCTTGAATTAGCGTATAATTCGATTTTTTATTGGCACGGCTACACGTATCCCAGCTTGCAGTGAAGCTTTCTTCCCAACGAGGCCATGACATTTACATTCAGGTCGATAAATTTGCAACCCTCGTTAAATTCCAACAAAAATCTCCAAAAGTATGACAAATGCAACGTTATTCTTTGAACATTCGAGAACCCAGAATGAGCACAAGGTATTAAAGCAAATAACTTCTTATGTTCAATTCTATCCAGAAAAGTTGATCAAATCATTCCAGAATAATATTACATGCAGTGAACGTTTTTGCGATAACATCGATCTCGAAATTCTCAGAAGAATTCACAAAAAATCTAATTCAATTTGTGTGCGGAAAAAACTCCACAGAATTCGAATAGGTCTCACCTGCAAACCAAGCATAATGCAAGTGTACCATGGAGGGTTGTCATCAACTCCATAAAGAAGTTCTTGTTCAGCGTCTCCATCCATTTCTTCCTTTTTGCGTCTATCTTCTTCTTCCTTCAATTTCTTCAGAATGTCTTGATTTTTCATTTCTCCCTCATCACTCGTGTGTTGTTTCTTACTGGAGAAGTCTGGGTCTGTCATCTCCAGAACGGTGGAGGTTTTGCAACAGTTGGTTTTGCTCTCGCTGCTCAAGGAGGCGACGCTTTCTGTCCGAGAAGAGTTCGAAAGGCTCAAGTCAGGCGCAAACTCGACGTGGTCCGCGGTCTTCTTGTACGACAGCATTTTTGGTGCGGTGGCGGGCGAGGATTCGGACGACTCCGAATAGAGTGTGGTTACAGACGTGCTGTTAGACGACATTTTCAGTTCTAGCGTCTCCTTGTTCTTGTGAGTGAATTCGCTCAGCACTCGAGCAGGGAAAGTAATTGAAACTGATCGAAAGGATAATTACACGAATATCTTTTTGTTGGTGTTACACGTTGACTCACTGCATGGAAGTCAGAATGAAAAGACGGAGTTGCCTAAAATTTAAGAACAATTAGATACGAGTCTCATTTTAGAAGCGTCACGACTATGACTATTGGATCATAATTCTTCACTTGAACGAATACTTGGATAGTTATGCAAGCTACCTGCACTATAGGACAAAAAAGGGTTGGGCGTAAGACAGTATCACAGGTTTAATAGCAGCCGAAATTTGTTGTAAAATCAATTTGCGAACTTTTTATCTGCAAAAAATAATTTAAAACATCATAAGAGCCATGCATGAGGAACATGCCATGAGAAAAACATATATGCTAAAATTGAGTTTCAAATTCTAAAGCACGTTGAAACCGCTGAATCCATGAATTCTGATCATTTCTAAAGTAATAATAAAAGCTTTATGGTTGCCTCAAAGTGAAAGATAAAAGAAATTTTGATGCAAAATGAACAGTGAACTAATGGAGTTGAAAGAAGAAACCTTTCAAAGTTCGTCATAGTTGGTAATAGATGTATATTTTTCGTGCTGATAACGAGTAGTTCAGTAGCTGGGACTATTTTTACATCTAAACTTTCGATGCGCTTGTTCACATGGTGTTGCTACAATTGTTCAATATTTCGTTTGAGAGCAAATCACCACATTATCTAGCGATTATCAGCGATAAATATTTCCATAATTTTACTTTACATGTCAATCAGGTCAATAATTTCAAAATTGCTTCTTTTTTTCGGTACAAAGACATGCTTCCCACTGATATGCAAGCCTCTTTGGTGTACTCTTATAGTTGTGTGCAGTGCACATCCTCGTACGTCGGTATGACGTCACGAAATTTTTATATCAGAGTGGCAGAGCATATAGGTAGAAGCTTCCGTACTGGGAACCAAATAGCACACCCATCGCAATCTGCAGT
Organism: Platorchestia sp. MABIK; assembly: GCA_014220935.1. NCBI lineage: Eukaryota > Metazoa > Arthropoda > Malacostraca > Amphipoda > Talitridae > Platorchestia > Platorchestia sp. MABIK. Next base: position 134,927 of record JACJUY010000667.1, read on the forward strand.
GCGAAATCATGCTGAAAATGCAACGTGCCTATTTCTCCTGCCGATTTCAAAATTTTAGACTCGGCTTCAACTCCTTATGACCTCAGAAATTTAGAATCCTTGTATACGTTCAAACGAAACCCGGATTTGAACAATATGGACAGTTCGTACCCATTGCAAATAGTGAATAGGTAGATCCCCGTCAGTACCAGCCGTATTTCATTTCATACTTATTTGTTACAAGTATTTTCATTTTATTTTTTATGCATCTGTATTTTATTCTTTGTTTTTGTTCGTGTCATACTTTGTACTTTTACTTTCATGATACATTTTTAGTACCTAAAATTCATTGTACTTTGATCTTTTATTTCAGACGTAATTCCTTTTTTTTTTGTTTGAACTGATGATGGAGCAGGACTCCGAAACGTTTTCTAAGTAAAGATGATAAATTTTCTCGGAATTTTCTTCGTTTTTAAGTTTCTGATAAGGTTGCGATTAAAGCTAACCACTGACGTGTTCAGATATATGATATTAAAATTTTACATCAATTTTGGGGTATGCTCCAAACGTCAAAAAGCAGAGAAAAATGATGTCTGTATAAAACATCGATCATTCAAATTTCGGTGAACGTGAGTGGAGTTTAAATGACCGATTTTTTACACTTATCTACCGTGATTGTAAAAAGCGTTGTAAACTTCAGGTGAAAATGCAAAATTTCCTTATAAATTAACGAGTTACGCTATCATCTCATCGCCTTGAAAAAGTTCCTATTCTTAACTGAAACACTAATGAATAGTCTTTATGGTCTCTAAAGAAATATTGTCTCATTTGTAAGCAAAGGACTACGAAAAAATTTGATAGAAACGGGCACAGGTGCAAAAATTTCTAAAGGTTGGGAAGAAGTGAGCTACCAATGATGAATTAACAAACTCTACTCCATTGTAAAGGGTATTGAATGCAGGTTCTATTTGTTTCCTTTCTTTTCGATAAACAGCACTTAAGCCATACAATTGATCTTGCTTCATCAATAGGCCTTTCAGTGTCATGAATGAGAGTGATGAGCGACGTGGTGCATTCGTTGTTGAAGGGTTTTATCACAACAGTGAATTCATCGTACTGAAGCAACGAACCATCTGTATACACATAGATACTTAGAGCATCATGTTGTAGTTGTCTTTCACCATTGTCGAGGCTGTCTGGTCATTTGGAGAAGTTATCTTGCATGAAAACCTTCCGTTCCCCAGATTTAATTCCAAGTAAATCTTTCCCTTGGTTGTACCCCACATTAGAAGTTCCCGACCAACAAGAATCGATGACCTAAAACCACCAATAACTCGTGAAATCAAAGTGGTTCCAATGGACATGATCCAAATGACTACGGTGAACTACTGAAAGAGACTGAAACACTGCCTAAACTCATCAATTTGAAGTGATATGTACCAGTGTAACATTTTTCTGCGCTGAATTCGGGTGAGAACTTCCTAGCAATAGATTCATGATTTGTGAGTAATTCACTTTACCATTTTGCGGTCTATGCTGAAACTCAAAGCATTCTTCCAATTTCTCGTGAGTTCTCATCGATGTTTACAATTGTCACTCATGATACGTTGAGTAATACAAATTTTACAATTAACATTTTTTTTAGCAAATCGAGCGCAACGATTTATTCTATTTAGGAGTCTCTGAAGTCCCTTAGTTGGTCGTCTTATATATGAAGAAACATGGCATAAATGAACGAAAAAGCAAAAGGATTAGGATAACAAATAGTAAACAGATACTCCGGTTTCATTAATTCCTAGCTAAAAAGGCGAATATAAGAATGTGTGTAATACTCATGAGGAAGTGAGAAATATTGTAAAATCGTATTAGTGTTGCTGGCAACGACGAAATTAGTGTCATTTACGGCCTGCTGTGAGCTTTCTCGCCTGCAGAGCTTCTGTATGTGCACCGTTGGGCAGAAAGCTGTCAGTGTCAGGTACCTCACTCTGGAACAAACTTCCACCGAGTATCAAAATCCCTCAAACAATTGAAGAATTCAAAACCTAGATAAGTCATTTTGCTTCTTAACGATAATTGCATGCTTCAGTACATGGTGGAATATCGAAAAAGTAGTTACGAAATACATCAGCTCATTACTCCACATTGCTTAGTTTTGATCCAAAGTTTTGATAGCGTATGCATGCGATGGGTTCACTTGTATGCTAGCACGCAACATGCACTTATGCAGAGCAGTTAGAACACAATTCAAACAACAGCGACTTACATTTTTGTCTTAAATGCCGTACTTTTTATTAACAATCAACTAGTCGCTCTACGTTACACAACACTTCCTTAAATTGTTATTTTCAAGGTCATTCGCCAGCGTGTGCAAATATTTCATGAATCAAGAAATTATTAACTACATGTGAATGCTGCTCTGAAAAAAAATCATTTCCGTTCTCCATAAATTATCAACATTGACCTCTAACGTAAAATCGCTGAGCTTTCGCGTGAATTTAAATAGAATCAGAGACTTCCGTTTGCGCTCCCACCTCCATGCAGGGGCATTTTTGCCGTTGTTTACCTTTTTTTTTCTGCGAGCAATATTCAAAAGCCTTTAAACATAATGTAGACAAACCCCAAAAGCTCTTTAATATTTTTCCATCAATATTTCAATCAACTATTAGCATGCCTATCAAAGGATTACTTTTAGCTTTAGCACAAATTTAATTCCCCTGTGTTAAAAATTCTTCAGTGAGCAATGTTAGGACAAATTTAATATTCTTTGCGGTAATCACCTAGTACTATTTTGATTTGAATGCACAAAACGATCATTTCGGATTTTTGCCATGTCGACCTCTCAGTTTTGAATACAGAATTATTTACTTTCACCCAGTATTCTTTCAACATTATTACATAATATCGAAGACACCGTTGCTCAAATAGCAATGTAAGTGGTGACTGTCAAGAGTGTCTTTATACCATTGTGTCACTGCCTTCATATTCTTTGTTTTTTCATTATATGCACTTATAACTGAAACCTAAATTAAAATAACGGGACCATGGGAATATGTTATCATGTTTTTCGTGCAATCTTGTATGCAAAAACTGACAAGCTGTTATGACACCCATGAGCTTCTACCAACTAAGGATCTTTATTTTGAAGATATTTTAAAAGTCAAGGGTGATTTCTGTCTCAACTCTAGTGAAAATAAACTGTAATCACAGTTTACTGTAAACTGTATTCACAAGAGCTCGTTGAACTAGAGCACGGGTCTTCAAACTTTTCAGTGTAAGGGCCACATTTTATATTATCTACATTTATGCGGGCCGAAGGAATTAAAGGTAAAAAAAATAACCATTGAATTCAGCGATACCAGTCGTTAGATAATTAATAATTTCTCAGCATCACGATGTATTTGAAGTTCATTACGTGTTAAAATTCTCAGCAAATTGCTTATCATTTTACTAAATCACACTATAGTATCA
>JACJUY010000667.1:139383-165897 GCA_014220935.1 Platorchestia sp. MABIK
TAGATTATAGTGTGATTATAGTGTGATACTATAGTGTGATTTAGTAAAATGATAAGCAATTTGCTGAAAATTTTAACACGTAATGAACTTCAAATATATCGTAAGATTATTATTTTTCAAGGTCACCACCCAGGAATTTGTTTGGCGCGCCGGATAAAATTCCATGGTGGGCCGGATGTGGCCCGCGGGCCATAGTTTGGAGACCCCTGAACTAGAGCTACTGAAATCAGAGTTGTCAGGATTCAACTCACAGTTGTCAGGGTCAGAGCTATAATGCAGGCTCATTTTACCCATGCAGATCACTCTATCGAATGGGAATGTGCGCAATCCTGTAATCTATCACCTCAAGCAACTCAATTTGCCACAATCAGGTGCTTTTCTGCCCTATCAAAATTTCTAGTCATTTTGAAAACAAAGCCTGCGCTTATACTCAGTTCAGCTCATGTCCTATGCACATAAAACCTTATTGAAAGTTTTTAGTTAGTCAGTTTTTAACTTTTTTAGCTTTTTCACACCGTGGCGTCCTTTGAATTTTCGTGCTTATATGCACTCCCAAAATTTTTCAAACTTGGGGAATATTATTTCGGCAACGCTGAAGAAGAGCCTAATCCCCGAATGTTTGATACAAACACAATGAAATTTCATTGCATAATTCTTCCTCATTTAACTTCGCTAAGGTCTCGTTTACATTCGTTCTTTAGATACAAAGTTTAAAATAGCCAGTATTATCACTGGGATTGTCATCACTCTCAAGTCATTATCGCACAATTGAGTCTGAGTGAGGGTTAGCGAAACATATGCTGCGTTCATTCAAACACTCTGTCCTCAATTTTATATCGACTGCGTATATTATGACAACACTATTTAGGTAGTTTACTTTGCCTATTGTTCCAATTATGTTGCAAATGTTTCGGTTAGCCTTGCACAACAATCCTTCTCATATTTCCGACTCCGGTGAACTCTTTGGTATTAACGTAAGGAATATCATTAATTTGTGCTATAGTAAAATAATTTATTCTCTTCAAGCTCGTTATTTGACAAACAAGTTGATACCTAAGAATGGAATAAATTATTCCAAAAGTCGACCTCATGGTCTTAGTTGCAGAATAATTCAAATCTGCCAGTTTTACTTTTAACATTAATCCCTCATATCTCAAGTTCCTATGCTCGTATTTTATTTTAAGTGCGCACTGACACGAGTGTTTTCAGCAATGCGTCACTAGGATTATGTTTTCTTTGTTGCTTGTATTTTATTGGACACATACTGTTTTTATCTCATTCTTTTTATCTTCACATTCGGATTATGGATAGAAGCATCGTTATATGCATTACATCAAGTATTCCCGTGTGTTTTAAATTGTTTTTTATTTGAATTAAATTTTGCATTCGTGCTCTATATTAATTAAACGCATTTATGTTTCTGAGTCGTAAACTGTTTGCAAATGTAACCAATGAACACCATTAAAATCTTCACACGTCTATGATATTCATGAAAAAATTACACAATGGCTGGGAGGTACTTAATGTATTTTACGCGAATAAATTTTTACTCAACCTCAACAGTAACTCTTTCATTTTTGACGTAAGAGCTAGCATTCGGATGATTTTGGTGAACAGAGATCGTGATTGTTTGAACCTGGCTTCTCGCATCGCGAATACGATATTCAGTTGAAGCTGGTAAGATAAAAAAGTATCCTTGTTTACCGATCTCATGGCAGCCCTTGAACTGTGTATAATTGTGCACAGTAATTGTATGTCAGTGCCTAACTAATAAAAACTTATCTTTCAATATTTAATATTCACTTTGTGACGAGAACAGAGAACAAGTCCATGACAATTTGTTATAACTGACAATGCTTTCGCTCTATCACAATCGTTTTCAACTTTCCAACTTTTCTTCAATTTTGCGAAATTATTCGAGTTCTTAACGTGTTTTAATACGAAGATAAGTGGTATTAGTATAAATGATAAGAGATGATCTTCGTATTTTAACTCGTGAATAATTTGAACTATCGTCATTACTGTAATTTTTTGGTTATAATACTGCTGTCGGATTATTCCTCAGGCAGCAGTTGGCATTTTCCCCTCAACTGTTGCCATGGGAGCATTTTTGTAGGCTTGAAAACGTGGGAAATATTACAACCCTGGAACATTTCATTGCTACTTGTGCGGTGGTAATGCTACACTCGCAGCACAATACCTACAATGGACGGTGTTTCGCCCTCTATATTCATCAATCGTTCGATCAACAAGAGAACGGATGCACGGCATCGCAATGTCGAGGCTGAACGGCCTGTTGGAATTCGATGCTGTACTCAAGACAACGAATCCACCCGTTTAGGACTTAATTTCAAGCTGTTAAATCATTGCACTGCTCACTTTGAACGGGCGAGTTTATTTTACAGTTCACATGATGAATTACTTTAATTACGCTTGCTCGTAGTCACAGCCTACCAGTAATGTAGAAAGTGAGAGTGCCATTACTTCGAAGAAAAATTTACCTTAGAGACGTCCTACTGGATTAAAGTATCTTCTGCTTCCCTTCAAACTACATCATTTTGATGAAGCACACTGCATTTACGTTCGAGTTGGGAATAGTGTACTATGTCTCCCTGAGCATAGTATCGAACGAGAATTTATTCAACACAAGAGCGGCGCAATACAACCCTGCCTGCTGTTAGAACGGCACTAAGCAATTGGTGAGTGGTGACCTGACCGTCAAAGCACGACTACGGTTGGAAGTTGGAACTTGAATTTCCCCCGACCTCTCATTCGAAGTCTGAGGGTTGCCAAGTAACACTACACGATACGTTTCAAATGAACAGAAAACATGACGTAAGGTGCAAACTTCGATCGAACAATGAGAAATAATATCGCAACTATGCTACAACTATATTTATGCTATATTTGTGGAAATTCATGCCCCAAATAGCTTTGTGAATAATTAAAGGTACAAGTCAACACTAAATACAATAAACTGTTGTTCCTCCGCAATTCGTAAATACATTCGATCCGCAATTCGTAAATACATTGTGCCTTTTTATTTAACATCAAGATATTGAGGGTTTTCATTAGCGCTGTTGATGCTTGGAGGTATTCTCTTTTTAACGTTTTGTATCACATGTCGCTGCATTACATGTCTCCCACAATTGTTTCCAGTATCTTAATTTTCATCCATATGTGACTAGTAATTATTCACATATTGGGGAAAAATCATTCAACTTTTGCGTTACAGGGAGCTCTGCTTGACATTATAGGAGTTATTTCGGCTGATATTTAAAGTTACCACATTTTTATACTGCTTCCTAAAATTATGTAGCTCCTTTAAACACGTCTCCTGCGAAAGGACCCACCGGGGTTTTCTGAGGGCATTTTCATAATGCTGCTGACCGACTTGTAGTCACTAACTCAATTTGTATAAATACTTCATGAAAGTTAAATGGAAGCACGATCCAGTTAATGCTTACTATTTTAAAAATTGCTTGCTACAATTGCTGTAAAATTTGAATTGAATATTGAACTTCAGTTTAACCAGTCGCAGTTAGAGCGTTAAGGTATTCGTGTAGTTTACAGTACATATTCTTCATGCTACAAAATTTAAATAATTTTCTTTCACTGCTCTCCGACAGCATTAATACCGCCTATTAGTTATAGAAGTGGTATTCCCAATTTTCAGTCTTTTTTTGGCCTATATTAACAGTAGGATTAGAATGGGGCAAGATTTCAAGTGTGATAAATCAGGTGACTTACTCTGCGTATGGCGTGCCCACTTGATTATTGAAATGTGGATTACCTGCCAAGTCTCACAGACTTTATTTTGCTATTATCTTCATCAACATTATGAAAAGTACTCGAGCTAATCAAATACTTCCTAATTTATTGATCCATTTCAGTACTATGTCTATTTTTCACAATTTTTGCATGTTCCAACTTCGTTTACAGAAATTGATACACAAAATTTCTTCCTGATAGTCGTTCAGTAAGATCTTAAAAATCAGAGCATGTCTTCAAAACAAATCAATAAATTTTATGAATTCCTTACCAATGAAAGAATTAAATGCTAAGTGAGACCAATTCGTACTGTATTGCAACATTATTTCAGTCTATCTTGTACTTTACATGGCAACCAGCTAATTTTTCAATAAATCAAATTCCTAAATGGAGTACAATAACAGAATTTTGCTCAAAAAAAAATTTAGATGTTGAAATCCTTGCACGAAGTATCATGCAAAGCAATAACTACATGTGCGGATCTGGTCTTGGCCACAAAGTGAAAACTGTCAAAGTTTAGAAATTTAGTCAAGAAATGGCCAGTCCGGCAGCTCTATAGAAATTACCGTATTTGCTACACTCGCAAGCATTCACAAACAAAGTGACCGAACTGATTGCAGAAGACAATCGTTCTCCGCTTCACTTTCACGAATACACCTTTGAGATTTGGAAAATGATTAGAAAAATTCACGAAAAGAGAAAACGATAAAAGAAAATCAATTTCAGGGAAAGCGTTTGATCGTTCGGGATGCGTGGACGCACTTCTAGCGTAAAAACACGAAGAAGAAGAATTTCCAAACAAAGAGTGAAGTTTCGAATTGTAAATTCATGTTTCACTTTTTAAATTTGAATTCATACTTCACTGCACTTGTTGAATTCTATGCCTCTTGTTGCGTGCAAACACGTAAACAGAAAACATCTGCACAAGCGGATCTCTTATGTATTCACACTAAACGAAAAAATGCAATTAAAATGACTGGAATGTTTTGTGTTTTAAGGAGAACATTATGGAATAATTTTATACGAAGAATATAAAAATGCGAGGCATGAACTTGACAAGAAACGCTTGTGAAGACACAATCCAAAATCTTCAGTCAACAAAGGCCTAAAATGCTCAGTCGTGCCGAAAAGGATAATAATGACAAAATTTTTCCTAAACTTTGATACATAAATTTAACATTGGCTTTAAAAAATTGCAGTTTAAAAGTCCTGGACTAAGTATATCAAGGGGAAAATCCAAACAGGCTTCCAAATTAAAACCGTCATCGTCGAATACATTTTTTCTTCGTATTGAAGATCCGATGACTATGCTGAATTCTTCTAAAAAGACACCTTTCGGAGGTACTAGTAGAATTTTGACTAGCTCGTAAGAAAAATTTAACTCAAAATATCAGACAGGATATTGTTTTTCGAAAGCAACTTTGTCGCTCGTAATATTTAGGAGATTTCGTTTGTAGGAGCAAGTTCAATATTTGATCACGCCGCATGTTGAACACCGGCGAAAGAAAATAAAAGGAAATGACGAGTACTATTAGGTGTCTTCGGAAATCCAAACTTGTTAACATTCCCTCATTATCGTGAGGCTTGTTGAAAATTAAATCCTAACTTCAATTCTGACGGCCTAAGCTTGTAAATATTACACGTAACTATTTGACATGCCATAAAATTCAGCCCATAAATATGAATTTGCAACTTTTATACGTCATTTAAAGCTAGTTTCTGTTTTTATTCAGTTGATGAGATGATACATCGATATAAAGACATCATCTCATCAACTATACCTCAATGTGTACGATTCTTCATTGAGTTTAATTTGCAGTCGAGTAGAAGATTCTTATATATTTTCCTTCTTGGGCAAGTCATAACAAATAAAGCATGAACGATACTATTTAAGTAATTTTCGAACTATTTCTATAAGATTTATTTTCAGGGGTGTTCGAGACTTATACAGTCTCTGGAGAGAGAGTTCCGGAGCCTTTACACAGAGTTTACTTACTTTTCCATGCATTTTTAGCAACAGTTCAACAACCGTGTATATATATCCCTGTTTCAATGTAATGAATTTCTAGTGTGGAGATGACACTTGGTTGTCGTTTTGCTCGACAAATTTAATTTGTGGCACTTGAATTTCGTCCATTTTTGTTACCATGCGCTTACACGCATGGCCCGGGTGAGCGCACGTACAGAGGTCAATACAGGAAACTCTCGATTTAAAACCATCTCGCTCAGTGATGCTCTCGTTTTACAAAGTTCTTTCGCCTCGATATGTGTGAGGTACCATAGATTTAAAAGAAAAAGTCCATCGGACAGTTCTACACAAACACAAATGTAGTTCTCAAATGCATTTTCCTTAATATATCTGAAGAATGCGTAAACAGTACCATTCAAACTGAATAAGAATGTACAAAATCAAACCGGTAAGAATGGAAACTGCAGAAAAACAACAACTATGAAAAATAAGCTAGAGATACCGTAAAAGCTTGATGACGGACAACCTGTTGAAGAAGTTAGTGTTTTTCTGTGTCACCATCAGCTATAATAAATATTAAGGCAAATAATGGTAAAATCCAAAAACTTGCGAACACTTTGCAGGATAAAAGGCCGGAAAATATAACAAAAATCCATGATTCGTCAATATGTAAGATTGGAAATTTACTCCACCCGTGGTTTGCCAGCCTGCAGGTAGAAAGGTGCTCCATTATCGGGAAAAATTATAAGGCGAAAAGCTGCATTATTATTCGAAACCACGAAAGAAAAAGAAGACATCTAGGGACCTTCAAAGCGAGTAAGGTGGTTGCACAAGTACAAGGAGAGATCCAACCATAAAAATGTAAATTTTTGCGAAGAGGCTAGAGGCGCGGATGATGAAGCGGAATCTGAATGCATCTTCACTTTTAGAGACATAATTTTGAAAGGAGGCTATTCTCCAGAACACGTGTGCAAATTTGACGAAACCCTTGTTCTGGAAAGCTAGGCCATCTATAACTTACGTAGCAGATGAAGAAGCGAATTGTTCAGGTTTCAGAGCCAATACAGACAGAATAACTTCAAGTGTGTTTTCATCTGTAAATGCAATGTTTAAGCGTTAACTGATTTATCGATCTATGAAACCCAAAGCTTTGAATAACCTCAACACTGACCAGTTATTAGGCAGAACAACCTTGTAGGGGGCGACGCTGCCGGCCTTCCGCGCTTCTTCCTGGCGATCTCGTAAGACATAGATTACTCTCCCATTTAGCCTCTGATGTGTCGGAGATTAGCACATTTTTCTGTGATCATGGAGGGAGCCTTCTGCAGTCTCCTCCAACGTGTTATTATTACCAGTTTCTTGTAGCTCACGTAGTTTAAGCCCTGTCTCTAATTTGCTTCTTTTTATTCTAGACTTGAACCGTAGAACCCTGGTGAACTTAACTGTTGTAAGCTCTGGATAGTGTCACCATTTCTGACGAGTAAGTTGTCAACATCAGTCTTTTTTTCGTGATGTGAGGGCCCGAGCTAAGAGTTAGGTAGGCGTTCTTTGTGTTGAAATTAATTGTTTGTAATGTTAAGTACCATCTTTTTTTTCGGTTAATTGCATTCCGCTTTCAGCACTTACTACTGTCTACGTCAACTTGATCTTATTTCATAATCTTCTTTCTCAGTTAATTTTACCTGTGTCTTTTCTACATAGGTTCCGTGTTACCTTAACTCTAGGCTAGGTGTTTTTTTCCTTCCTCTCTTTGGATCACCTTTATTGCAAATGGGTAGGCTTGGACTGGCTGGTAAGTCGGTCTAATCTAATCATTTTGTCTACTGTATTTGTTATTTATATCTGCTCTATTGCCGCGTTTGAAGCCAGCTCCCGTTAGACCTGCTCGTGAGACTTTTCCCTCCCCGATAATTCGAGGTTTACCCTAGCTAGCCGTTGACAGTGTTAATGTGGTGTGTTTGTCCGCAGGCTGGACTTACCCTGTGCCATGGGGAGCCACGCTCGAGTCGGTTCTTTTGCTCGTCTCGTCTAGTCTAACTGGCTCACTCGCTAGCTTGTTGCCAAGTGCACCTGCGTGCCCTATCCTGCTCACGGGTCCTGCGTGCCCTATCCTGCATGGGTCCTGTGGCCGCTGCCGTACTCGCCCACCATCACTGTTCTTCACCTGCATCCTACATTTATTACTATGAGTTAAGATATACATTTTTCCTTTACGCAATCAATAAACTTATTGGTGGTTCTCGTGTTTCAATTCGTGAGGCGGTCGGAGTGCCGAGAGTGTTATAGGCCGACATCCCCACAACTAGAGCTTTACGGAATCCTTACGTCGCTTGGCCCTGACAAACCTGAAAGCGTAGATGACGAGAAACATATTTATAGAGTGGCTCAGTGAGGGCTTCGTTCCATTCGTCAAAATACATAACAAACAAATGATTCTCGACGGTAAGGCACTTTTAGTTCTTGACAACCTGCTAGTCATCCACAAAATTTGAATTCCTTATATGATCACTTCCAGTTTTCTACCTCCTAACAAAACAGCCCTCTTCTAGCAGATGAATCAAGGACTAATTGCGGAATTTAAAGTTTATTACTAGAGGGACAGTATGAGGAAAATTGTGGAGTGTACATCAAAGGATGATCGAGAAGTGAAAACTTTCTGGCTAGATTACAGTGTTAAACTAGGATTAGAAGTCATTAATGCAGCTTGGAATAAAGTGAGTATAAGTATATTGAGAGGCGTTTATAATATATATAATTCTCAGTTAGTGACGTTCAATTATCAAGAATGTAAAGCACCTGTTGTGAGGGAAATAAATGAATTTAATAAGCAAGCCGGCTTCCAAAATTTTACCGTGCAATTAGTCATCGCTGAACGCACTGGGAACACTTTTCAGTAACTTTGAGTCGCATTGGATATTTCAACTGACTCTGAAGGAGTTTCAAGCGCTGATTTCAAATCTTAAATTGGTTTTTCTCTACAAGCTCTAGTTTGTATGCAATTTGAGGTTAATGAAATTGTGCAAATGTGAACTTGCGTAAACCATGTACAAGCATTTTCACGTCCAAGTATTTAGATAGCCTCTAATATTTCAATCATTCTTCTTGTGTTCCAGTTCAAACACGGCTTTCAAAGAGAGACATCATTGCAGAAACAAGCCTGATGCCTTCTGCTGCATGTGTGGATGCTACACACTCAATTGTCAGAGCCGTAACATATCCTCGTTCGTCGAGCCTGCCTAGAAGGCATATTTTGAAGTTCATCTTGGTTATCAAGACAAGCGATGGGCTCCTCATGTTGTTTGCCACCAATGTGAGGAAATGCGTCGAGACTGCACCAAAGGAAAACGCAAAGATCTGCCTTCTGAAGTTCCAATGATTTGGCGCTAATCCACCAACCATGTAACTGACTGTTATTTCTGCTTGGTAAACACTACGAGTGTTGGGAGGAAAAACCGACATAAGATTACGCACCCGAACATTCCCTCAGCTATTCAGCCTGCTCCACACTCTGAAGAAGTTCCTGTTCCAGTATTCAAAGGCTTTCATTCATTGGACGATAAAGACATTGGACATGATCCAAGCGAACAAGACAGTTGTGACTGAATTGCCAGAAAAGTGTTCACAATCGGAGAACTGTTCTTCAGACTCTGAACTTTTCCCCGTCCTCAAGCCTCTTCCCCAGGCTGAACTGAATGATTTAGTGCGGGATTTAGGTCTTACAAAGAAAGCAGCAGAGCTTTTGGCAGAAATCTTGTTGATCACTCTGTTAAAGTATCATATTTCAGAAAGAATGACCAGCTTTTTGTGACCTTCTTTTCAGATTCAGACAGTTTGTTTACTGCTATGACATCCCAGGACTTCTCATAAAACTGGGTGTACCTTACTATAGTCCTGCTGATTGGAGACATTTTGTAGACAGTTCTAAACGCAGTCTAAAGTGTGTTCTTTTATACAATGGCAATGTTTATGGAGCAGTACCTGTCGGTCACTCCGTGCATTTACGAGCAAACAATGATGAAATGAGAATGGTCATGGACTTATTGAAGTATCATGAGCACAGTTCGATCAATTGTGTAGACTTAAAGATAGGAAACTTTCTTCTTGGACAACAGAACGGTTTACCAAGTTTCCATGTTTCCTTGGGAGAGCCGAGCTCGAGACAGAAATTGGGTACAGAAGGACGGGCCTATTATAGACTCCCTTGAAGTAGACATGCCGAATATCAAACAAGACCCAATTGTAAGCAGAGATAAAATCATCTTTCCTCCTCTTCAAATCAAATTAGGTTTGATGAAGGAATTTGTCAAGGTACTAGAAATCAAGTGAATGTTTCCAACACATCATCACAGCTTTACCAGGGTTATCATTTGAGAAGATCAAAGCAGGCGTGTTTGATGGCCCACAGATTCGAACCCTAATTCGTGATGATCAATGAGGCGGAGGTGGAAACAATGAGGCGGAGAACTACAGTGAACTTGTGAACAGAATGCTCCTCGCTTTGCGTGATCTCAGGTGCAACATGAGCATCAAGCTTCATGTTTGAACAGCCACCTCGATAAGTTCCCTGACAACCTGAGGGATGTGAGCGACGAAAAAAGAGAACGATTTCACAAGACCTAATGGTCATGGAAGAGCGCTACCATGCAAGGGCGTTGAGACAAAAGTATGATGCTGACTACTGCTGGAGCATTAAACGAGATTGCCCAGATGAAGTGTACAAACTCAAAAGTTACAAACGCCAATTCTTGCCTGAATAAAATACACGAACAAATTGATAAGCATTCATCAGCTGTGGTGATGTTCTGAAGAATGCTACTCTAACTTTGGGAGAAAGATTGATGTTTTCTAAGAAACGCAATCAGAAAATAAGGCACAACCAACAATAGTGTAATTTACTCTTAAATCTCATTTTAATGTTCTGTTTCTTTTGTCATAATAAATATACAAAAATGACTTTCATAACGTTTTAAGGAAAAAGTGAACAAAAGAATCATTGTGGCTGATACTGCAATTTCCTATAATAACCAAAAATTAGAAAATTAAAAATGTCAAATTGCATAAAATCTTTGGCTTGCAGACAAAAACCGACCTCCCACTTGAAATCAACACACTCGAATTGACTATAGAAAGGTCTTTTTTAAATGCAACAAAATGAGTGTTCCCTAGTGATACATCTTCAGACTCGTGACCGAAAGATATCGAGCGATGAACTCAAGTAGCCGGAGGTAGCCGGAGACAGTCACCAAACACCTAGTTGTGAAGACGGTGAAGTTAGTTAAACTGCGTCGTCGATTTCAAGTGTTGATAAATTGGCGAAATACTTAAACATAGCAGAGAACTTGAGGACAGGATTTCCAGCTGTTAAACAGAATTCAGATATCAAAACTATATTCTGTTCAACATAAGATAGTTTATTGAGCAATAACAAAAGAAAATATGATGAATTATATAAGTTAAGCTGAGTTAATCGTTTCAACATTATCATTATCATTCGTGATTCGTACAATTTTGGTTACAAAATTAACCAACGTAATGTTGTATTTACCTTTAGAGGTAATTTAAACCTCAAACACTGAAGTGCATTTTTCACACATGCAAATTCTAAATGCATTTTTTGTAAGAACCAGTATGTCTTTATCACACATAAAAATAAGTTTTCAACAGCTCAAATTTCAATTTGCTTAGATCACCCTTTTTATAGTGCTTATGGCTTTCCGCATAAAATTCAAAATAGATTCTCTTCTAACGTCTATTGTACCATTTTCTTTCATGAGAGAGAGGGCACACTCGACCTTGAGAGGGACACTCTCGATTTGTGCGATCCCGCTCAGCCAAATAAATCGAGAGTTTTAATGTATTAAAAAAGTTACAAAATTCACGTCGTAGATTACGTAAGAGTCGCACCCAAAAACAGCATAAGAGTTTCTATGGGATCTTATTCGCTGGTTGTTGGTCTTATGCTTTAAAGACGCAAATTAAGTTAGCGGAAAAATGATTTTATAGAATCCAATTCTTGGAACTGATGCTTGCAAAGTTCTCCAGTTTACAACCTGGACTGCATTGAAATCATCAGTCACTGATGTGAAATAGTCTCCTAAATAGTCTCATTGGAATAGTCTTTTACAAATACATGATTCCCGTCTAGAATTTTTATGAATAATGTGATGGTTCTCATTGCTCAATATACCGACACTTTGTCGAGAAATAGTTTATTTTACTTCTTGCAAACGACTAAAAATCATGTTATTAAGACCCACGGGCTTATGCATATCTTAGGAGAAAGTTTGAATCCAAAATTTCTATCTGGATCTTATTACCACACTCAGTTTTTCGAGACGCAATTCACATTTAAAAGTTAATTTCAGGTCTAATGAAGCAGAAACATATTTCAATGATGGCTCTGATGCTCAAATGAAATTTTTATTCAGAATTGTCCCACACGCTTGCGGGGCTCGTGCCTAAGTTTAAAATTAAGAATAATGCAATTGAGTTGATCTCACGAGAAAAATTAGCATTTTGTAGAACTAACTTGTTTTGTGAGCTGTTGCGTTGAGTCTACAGTCATTTTATTTTCTGTCGCATAGGTTAGATAGGTAGGGTCAAATGAAGGTTGTGATTGTCTCCCACCAAAAGATTGTCACCCACATAACTGCCTTTACGTTCACTGGTCGGAGGACATATCGTCAAAAAGTTGTAATTTCGCGAATTAAAACTGTGTGTCCGAGAGCTAATTTACTAATTCATCAGAAATCAGATAAAATTTGCAGTGTTAGCTGAATATTTGATACTCAATTGATAAACGTATTTGCACATTTCAACAGAAAGATTCGATAAAATTATTTACGCTGATTTTATACTTTTCATTTCAATCAAATTTAATTCCGTTTGTGGAGTTTTCCTCGATCTATAGTTAAACGAATTAAATAAATCGTTTTCCAGTGGCATACACTGTTGGCATAACAGATGTACAAAAGGGGATGAAAATGTAGAGAGCACACTCTCAATTCAAATATTTCTCTGGATGCTCTGTTCTTCTAAGTTTACAAATGAATGCACAATTATGTTTTCCTTCAGCTTTATTTCTGTCCTGTGTTATAAAATATAACAAATTTTTTGAATAAACACTTACACTTTGAAGTTGTCGTAAATCTTTATCTTCAGAAACCTGGACCAATAATTATTCTTTAAATTATGCTCTTAACTTTTGCGTCTGATATCAGTTCTACAGCCTGACAAAATACGAATCACCGTTTTTTTGCCACGCTCCCTGCCTGTTGAAAGTTTTACATTCTACTATCATTCACTTATTTATTTACATTACGCATTTAGTGTTTATTTCACTTCATCTATGTCTCTCATTCTTTGGCAGTGTTCCTTTCCCTGTTCAGCGTTTTGCTAACATTTCGCTTTGTTTGTTTAATGCCCATCACACTAATTTTTTTGCTAAGTCATTTGCTCAATGTAGCGTTAGTTCAACAAAAGATTTGAGCAATGACTTGTGTCAAATCTTCTTGAGACAAATCACTTTGATTTATGCGAAAAATTCCGCCCCGACACAAAATGAGAAGCAGCTGTGTCTTTTTTCCTTTTTTACTTTTGCTCCAATCCTTTAAATCATTGTTGGGAAATTTTTTGCTGCTACTGCTAGATCATTTCTTTATTTAAGTGCTTCCACAGTCATGAATTTCAGGAAATTCACAGTCCTCTCATGAATTTCAGGAAATTCATGAGAGGGATTATAATTTCAGCATCAAGTGGCGAGCAGTAGTTTATTTCTTAGTCAAATTTTACCATCGAGTGTGTCAAGTCTGAGTTTCCTGGTTACACTTTCCAACTATCTTTAGCAAGCAGAACTGAAACATTTTCGCAGTTTTTCATTATTTTTCGTCCTTATCTTATTTTATTTTACATTTGTGTTGAAAATAAGCTGATCCTATAGGGCAAGCAAGGAAGTCTAAGAAACTCCTTCAGATATCATGTTGTAGATGTTTTAGAGTAAGACATGTTGCATAAGCAACTGAATGAGCGAGTAATTCCTGCCCTGTCCACATCGTGACAGGATGTCTGAAGTTGACCCGATAACGTGCTCGATTCCTGCCGCGCCGCCTAAGCATCATAATGCCGCCACACGTTGACCGGTCATGCACCATGGCGACTGACTTCTGCATTAAGATATCAATGGGACGTATTCAATAACTGAAGTTGAAGTTTTCCTTAATGCGCCTGACTATAAGGAAAACCTTACGCGTGGAGTGTGCATTGCAGACGCTTGCTCAGAGATGACACTCCTGTGAGAAATTTAGACACACTTGAGTGTGTCAAACGGTTATTCGAGAAATTCTCAGTACATCCTGTTGTATGACCATTGACAACATGCTTAAGCGATTCGGGACAGTAAATCACGTATTCAATTTTCATACGGTGAAGAATTTCTCGTTAGAGAATAGGAAGTCTTTGAAATTTATGAAAGGAAATAGTTATCTACGGAAATCGTAAGACATTACTATTTTATTATATAAAATTCTCAGAGATCAGTCATTCCGTGTATAATAAGCTAGTATGTAAAAGTTGAACATTCACGTGAAATAGTATTGACTTGTGTTAAGTGTGTCATGGTTGGCACAGTTGTGTGTGTCGTATCGGCCCACGTCAAGTAAAAGTATTTCGTATAGTACCTGAATTAATGTCGTATATTGATGACACACCTTTGTGTGTCGGTTTTGTGACAAGTAAGCGAACAAAAGAGTGTCAATTTTTGGAAAACATTTTCTTTGTGCTCTTTGTGCAGGATTTGATAAAGTCTGCGCCCTACAAGCCCAGCCGAGTTTCGAAGTACATTTCAGAATTATATTCTCTCATAGCTTTGATCTTTCGATAATACAATTGAATTTAATTTAAGATAATATTTTCCCCCAAGTACGTTTGATGCATTTGAAGCGTTTTGAAATAGTTTTTTGGTAATAAATTTTATTTAAATTGTTCATGTTTACTAGGAATTGAAAAAAAATATTTTAAAAATTTAAATTCATAACTCATTTGAAGTAACGTTTGGATGTACGAAGACTTTTTTCACGTTCATACAATCTAGTGAATAAATGTTGCTCATGTGTAATGAATATTTGAAAATACTTTAAAAATAAATTGAGCGTTTTCACCAACACACGTTTAAAGCACTCTGAAAGGCAAAAGAGGCATACTTGATAGAAATATCGAATAAAAAGGAACTGGAGAGTAATTGTTAGAATTGTTGCTCGTTGGTTGTAGAAGAATTTCTTCAAATTGTCCCAATTGTATCACAATGGCTTTACAATTGTACCACAATGGTTTTACATTTGTACCACAATTGTTTCATATTTGTGTGTTTTCTCTCTTTCACAATTTAATTGTTTCATAATTTATGGGATATTACTGAGAAATAGTGAGTGCAAATAAACATTCAGCAACATCCAAGTTCAGCCCGAAAAATCCTCGTAAGGTTTCAAACCAAAAGGCATTTGAATGAGTCATCGACAGGTTCCTCGCTGTGTTTCCGATGACTCCATAGATAGGATGGGAGTAGTGCGCCTAGCGCCCAAGATGCTCCTATAAGACGGGCATTTTTCAGTTTTAAAATTTGGTCCATAAGATGTTAGGAGGAGTAAATATAAAGAATGTCACCATACAGATTCAATTAGGGCTCTACTGAAGTTTATATGAAAACTTCGTAGTACTACTGTTGATGCACCTCACGAAGTTCAGCTGAGGGCTCTCAGGGTGTCCATTCTGCGATGACAGTTAAAAAGTATCCGGTCACTATGTACTTTCCATGATCGTGAAGGTGCATCAAATATTACTCCAAGGATTTTTTATTTCTGGTTGTTCTGAATTCTTTGACCTCTTAATTGCAGTTAACTGCCCATATTACCCTAACGCGTATAGATTTGAGCACAGATTTTTGTTGGTTTGATTACTAAATCATTTTATCATCACTCACTAACTTTGCTTAAATATTATTCGCACATCCGCAGCACAACATTAGAGGCTTCAACTGCAACCAGATAGGTCATCAGCAAATCCGAGTACGCTGACTGTTTTGCTTTAGGAGACATCCAAACTAGAGGAAGAAGATTTCTTTGAAGAGCAGAGGGCAAAGTACAGCTTTCTCTACTTAAGGCAAAGTGGGACACCGGATGCAGCAGCTTCTGTCTCTGAAAGAACATTGCCCAGAGGCTCTTGGAAATGGAACAAGCTTATGGAGTTCGTTTTGATAGTTAACCTCATCACATACAGAGATCAAGTCCAAGTAGACTAAAACTTAGATCTGTTGCTTGTCGAATGGAGGCATCCAGTCTAATCAAAATCCCATAAAAATCATTTCAGAACTCCACACTGTGATTCATGAAGCGGGTTTTGGTGCGCAAGATACCATTACAGACGCCGTTGAATCCCTTTCTTCCATAAGCTTACCAACGCATTTGAACAATGCTATTAGTCTATGTGTATGAAGCCAGAGTTTGTTTATCCTTTATGGATTTCGGAACAAGAAAAATAAGCCCCAATTTTCATTGATCTGAGACATCACTTGTCTCCCAGCTTAAATTAAAAAAAATGTGTGCGTGGGATTACATTGCCCCTTAAGTTTTCGAAGAAAATTCGCGAATTTGATCTTTTCCATATGATGAATTACACATCTCTAAAGTTATCAAAAATTGATCTCCTCAAATATTTTGATTCATGAATTCGTATTCGATTACAGAATATACAAATAGTACAACAGTACTGTGATTACAGCAAAAGTGTCAAAAGAATGTTTGAAAATATATCACATGGAAAACAGTTTGAGTTTGGTGTGCTAAAACTTTTCGTTGCTCGTAAAGCTTTTAACTGTTTGGGGTATTTACTCATCAGTTTCCGCATATATTTGTAGGTATCACGTCCCACTTGTGTCATATATATTTTTTTAAAAATTTTAAATTTTTGGAACCATTTAATTTTTACGTTTAAAGAATCGTTCATTCTAGAAGCTTAACTGAAGAGGGTGCTTAACAAATCGAACGTATTTTTAATTGTGAGAGAATGGAAGAAAATAACGAAAAGTTAATTTTCCATCATTAGGTTTTGACACAAGCGAAAATAGTAAATTCAGAAATAAATTTATGATAAATAATATTTCAGAGCAAAGGGTTTCATTTTTACACATCAAATAGAGAGGAAATTTCCATTCCTTAACAGCTAGATTCCTCAATATCTCAATAAGAGATGACATCCACGAATCTTTTTAACTGCTCCCCAACTGCTTCTCCTTGGATGTTGAACGGCATCGAACTCCAAGGCTAACAGTAGATCTAATAAAGTAGAAGCTGTATTGAGATCAATTTGACAGGGTAAATGAGAAGAAGTTGAGAAATTCATTGTTTGAGATTTCGTGCATGAAATTAGATGGGGAAGCCCTGTGAAGACCTAAGAGCTGAAGTATTTCTACCTTAGAAATGATTCCGTCAGAATTTGTATTTTAATTTGCCTATTGCTTTAATAGCTCTCTTTATGGAAGTAAAACCTACATTCGTTTTATTTTTGTCAGTTCAAGTCATGCTTCCACTCAGGATTGGAAAATTAATGAACTAATGTTCCACACAGTCTTTATTGCGGGGAGACCCAGGTTCGAGTCTCGGCGCTGGTGGCGATTTTCTCTGTTGGGTCTAGGAGAAAAATTCTAAGCACAAGACCCCACTCTCCCCAGGTGTCTGAAATGGGTACCGGTCTTGACCGGGGGAAAGCGTCATGGCGTCCTGGTGTTAGTTATAAGGCATTTGAAAAACCAATGTAAAAGGTGATATGTATCATGCTTCAATTGGAAATAAAGCATCCGTAGATGCCGATGTTTGTTTGAGCTTTTTCATGTCACAAATTTGTTAAATTATCGAAAACTCCCATTACTTGAAACATTTTAGCACTTAAATATGCTGTTCGAAAGCTACATTCTTATCGATGATAACTGATAGGAATTTATGTGTATGAGTCTCCTCAATCTTGCAATGGTCAATTTTGAAAAAACATCATTTAATAAAAAAATTAGTTAATTTATCGTTCTATCATTA
Source organism: Platorchestia sp. MABIK (assembly GCA_014220935.1). Taxonomy (NCBI): domain Eukaryota; kingdom Metazoa; phylum Arthropoda; class Malacostraca; order Amphipoda; family Talitridae; genus Platorchestia; species Platorchestia sp. MABIK. Next base: position 157,201 of record JACJUY010000667.1, read on the forward strand.
CGATCTAAACAAGAGAGGCTGGAAAAACTTTTTGTGCTTTTCACCCTTAGATGATGGAGCGGGTGAGTGACGTGCAAGCCTCGTGAATAGAAATGTCCCTTGTAACACCTTCGACCCGTCTTTTCAGTTTACCATAACCACCAGGAAACCTGCAGACTCGTGAGAATACCACTACAACTGAGCTTGGATAAACCATGATGTTATTTGTAGGAAGTGTGGTATTTAACTGTTCGCGTCACAAAAATCTCAAGGTAAGATCAGAGGAGATGAACTTACATTATAGGAGAATATCTACATATAAATTCATTTACTGTTATTAAAGTCTAATTACCGAGGTTTGAAATTGCAGGCCTTCAAATTATCAGCTTGTACAACGAATCCCTTCTACGGGGTAATTCAAAGCATAGAACTGTTTGACAGTTTATTCATCGCAATTAGTCCGGAAAACTGCTCAGCCTCGGAAATTATCAGTAACTTAATCTGACAACGTGGTGTAATCTCGTTGTAAAAACAAACCATGCCCATTGACTACAACAGGAGTTATCACATGAGTTAAACTGAGGGTGTTCGCGAGTCAGGCATCGTAAAGGCACAAGTGTGCATGAAGGGAGCGCTCTAATCACACGTAGCATCAATGACGGTAATGCAGTAAATTACGCTCTCAGACGAGAAGAGATAATCATTAGGGTTGAAGAACGCTCATAGTCTGGCGTGGACACGAATGAGACATGTACACTTGAATGGCACACAGAAACTTGGAAAGATTTGCATGATGATAAAGATGGTTCTAGGAAGTAGTTCTATTGGGTTGACACAGGATGTGTTTCTGTGAACTTAAGGAAAAATGAGCTGTAAATCACCTGGTTCGGCAAATGTGAAATTTTCCAAAAAAACAGAACACAAAGTATGAATAATATTCTATATCTAACCATACGTGTGAAAAAGAGATATGAAGCGTGAGTTAAAACTAGGTCAATACTCTAAACGATACAAATGGTAAAACTGCTTTTTCACAATTCTGATATAACATGTAAAATTTTCGACTATTGCTTGTATGTTGCTAGTCCGTCCTTCAAATAAAAAATAGAAAAAGACATCACGCCACGACATTGTGAAAGTTCCATCGTGTTGATATCATCTAGGCAAATTTTTAGTAACTATACTAATTTCTTTGTCAATATCTTCAGAGATTGGTTAAAATCGGCAGCAGAGTAATTTAAGGAAGACATTTCAAGTCAAGCCACAGGTAACCTGAGGTGATAAGCAAGCTACGCAGTTATCCTTCAGACTTCATTGACTCGAACACTTGTGCTTGAAATTGATACACTGACAATGCTGGTAATGTTCTCGGACCAGTGCTAAAAATATAACGCTTTCATGGTAAAAAACACATCGGCCTGCGTTCTGGCAACAACTAGTACGTGGTGGTCAAAACCGACGGTGTCCAGTACTGCACAAACCAAGAGCTGGCTCGACTGCGCACACTGGGATTTGTCTGTTCACTGAAGTAGCCAGGGATAAATTTACTCTAGCTCTAGGTATCTGAGTCATTTATGGATTGGACCGCCGCACACTGGTTCTGAATGAGTAACACAATACTGAAATTGGCGCGCACTGGTTATGAAAGAGTAACTGCATTTCCAATAGACTAAACGGTTTTTCTTTCTTTCTTTCAAAATAGAGCGATTCAGTGAGAATCTCATTCGTAGAATAAAAAGAAGAACCAAAGTAAAAACGAACCTTATATTTATTGCAAACGTTCCGGAATTAAAATTCCATCATCAGTGCTGAAATAAAAGAAAAATTTTGTCTACTCAGAAAAAACAATGAAAATAAGTTTTTGTGTATTCCATAAAATTCTCTGAATGTCTAAGAAATCTAATTTGATCATTCATACACAAACAATAGCATGCTCCTAATTCACGCAAGCACACATGTACACGCTAACTCAGATACTCCAGCGAAACAAACTATGCATACACACACACACGCACGCACAGAATTACGTCAGTAGGTGGGGGCAATTGATAACTTTACGACACTTATGTCTTTGTTGAGATTAGGTTTATGAGTGAATATGAAAAGGGACTCCAAAATTCTAAGGTCATGCTCACTATTAGCTCGTCGTAAAGTAAAATAGGGTCAATATTGAATTTAGGCCTTTCACGGAAATTAAAAATTCCGTTCCAAAGAACCACTAAAGGAACACATTTAAAAACGTTTTATACGAGTGACGTTCTGCTCGCTGATGCGTTATTTTCGAGTTATTCAACTTTGAAGTTATATGAACGTCGTATACAAAAGTGAAGGAACGGACACATAAATATGCTGTAATACGGTATTAACGTAATGATGGGTGAGGTTATGGTAGGTTAGTTAAATAAACTAACCTAAAATAACATAAATCAACCTAAAATAGCTTACCTTAACTTACCCAAACCGAGCCGTGTTAATTTCTCGCCAAGAAGTGGGCGTGTCCCGCCAGAAAAGTGGGCGTCACCCAACAATGCGGCTACTGAGCAACCGACCATATACTGTTATTCCTATCTGAACGTAATTATTGTTATATCTCTAAAATAACGCATAAGCGAGCAGAATGTCATTAATGTAAGACGTTTTTAAATGCGTTCCTTTAGTGATCGTTTGGAACCGAATTTTTAATTTCCGTGAAAGGCCTAAATTCAATATTGACCTAGAATAGTAAGTGTTTTTGAATGAATGGTTTGTCTGAAGGCAGAGCTGAAGAAGGAGGTAGTATCTTTGGTTAGCAGGTTTTTTTAGAACGGTCGACGTCAGAGTGTTTTACAGCAATAGTTTTAAGATTGCATCCTTTTTTAGCAGGAAGGAACCATTGGAAGAGTGCCTGTGGAGTGGCTGTGTCTATTTTTATAAGTGTGACTGCTGCATGCAGTCTTACGTTGGTAGTACCAAACTCCAACAATTCATCAGACATAGCCAACACGCAGGAATATCTCATAGAACCGGTCGTGCACTAACCCTTCCACCCCAATCAGCAATTCGGGATCACTGTGAAATTTCAGACTATTCATTAGAAAATACTAACTTTTCTACTTTATACCAAGCTAATAGTGAGCATGACCATAGAATTTTGGAGTTCCTTTTCATATCCACTCATAAACCTAACCTCAACAACGATATTAGTGTCGTAAAGTTATCAATTGCCCCCACCTATTGACGTAATTCTGTGTGTGTGCGTGTGTGTGTGTGTTGTGCATAGAGTGTTTCGCTGGTGTATCTGAATTAGCGCGCACACGTTGATGTGTGAATTAGGAGTATGCTATTGTTTGTGTATGAAAAAACAAATTTTGTATTTTAGACATTCAGAGAATTTCGTGGAATATATTTATTTATGATTTTATTTTATTTTTTTTTTTTTAAATAGGCAAAATTCTTCTCCTGTTTTAGCACTGATGATGGCACTTTAATTCCGAAACGTTTGCAATAAATGTAATGTTCGTTTTTATTCTGGTTCTTCTTTTTATTTTGTGAATGAGTAACTAACACAATACTGAAATTGGCGCGCGCTGGTTATAAATGAATAACACAATACTGATATTGGCACACACTGGTTATGAAATTCAAATTCCAGTGCTCCAGAACAGCTGTCAGTCGCGCCTATGAGTGCACTAGAAGCTAACACTAAAATGGCTCGCTGTAAATGCTGGAGCAGTTCCCGGCGACTTTATAAGATATGCCAGAAACTACTTAAGCACGATTTGAAATTTCAAATGAACGTCGTATAATGAGGTTGACTTGTAATTGATGATAAGACGTGCATAAGCAAATTGTACAGCCAGAGGTCATGATTGGCATTTTTTATTAGGGATGAAGTTTTTCTGTGAGCCAAGCCATTTTGATGTTGCGTAACAATCTTTTTTTTTAACTTTTCAAGCAATTCTACACTTTTCGCCGAAAAGGAATTAGAGCGTTGAACAATGACCTTTAATTCTGACGTAGCTCTCAGACATTGACCAAAATCCATTGCTGTACGTAGACGAAGTCATGTTCCTAAAATATCCTAGAGCACTTTTTGTAGCGGACTAACTACTAAAAATAGACTATCAAACAGACTGCTTTAGTTTGAATTACCTCGTAGAAGGAATGCAATATGATAGCTTATAACTTTAAGGCTCCCAAGTTCAAGCCTCATTAGTCAGGCTAACTATATCCTATTCACCTTGAATGATGGGATATTCGAGAGCTATCTATATTATATTCTGCTTGTTCCTTCCTTAGTTACTTAGTTAGTTAGTCAGTCCGTTGCGCTCTCATCCGAGTTTGCGGTATCATGGATACCAAATTTCTGAGTGTTACATTAAAAGATCGCTGTTAGGCACGGTAAAGGAAACAAGGTAGGTTCAAACCAGTCTTTTTTTCGTCGACTGTGTGGGTGTGCTGACGTCACAGCAACGAACCAATAGCAGCGCTCATATTGCTTCTGGTAGCACTGCTACTCTCAAATCCGTCTCCACTATTGGCCTAACGACACTGCGATTTGGTGACGTCATAAAGTTGGTTTGAAATAAAGCCTTTCTATTGGCTACCCGAACAAGAAGAAGTGTAATTTCCCCCATAGAAATGACCCTACCTTGTTTCCTTTACCGTGCTGTTAGGCCATCGCCAGAATGGGTCGACTGGTGCCTCTGTACTACGGAGGGAAAATAATTCTTCCCTCAGATAAACTGAGCTCGCGTATCACAGATACTTGCAAAACGTACTCCTGTCTCGAATTTCAAATTTTCGTTAGCTTGTTAGCTCAATCGCTTTTTCGCTTGACTACTATTGCAAGTTTTGCTACTTCGCCACGCAGCCATCTGAAATTCTGGAAATTGTTAGAAGTTTATCGCAGCAACAGAAAAACTGTTAACGAACCTCGACTTAATCAATTTCAGTCAGCAAACTGACTTCTCTTCTATCCCTGAAATGACATGAACATTCCAATGGAATAACAAGCCTGAGAAATTACGGCCTTTTATCGATCAACTGACGACCCTCAGGTATCCCTAAGACAGAGACATTATCAAAAGGCCGCAACAGAAAAGCTGTTGACGCACCTCAACTTAATAAATGTCAGTCAGCAAAACTGACTTCTCTTCTATCCATGAAATACCAGGAAGATTCCAATGGAATATTTCGCCTGAGAAATTACGGCCTTTTATCGATCAACTGACGACCCTCAGGTATTTCTAAGACAGGGACATTATCAAAAGGGTGGGATCCGAACAAGGACCTACCCGTAATTATCCATCAATTGGCGCCCGAACAGGGACTAAGCCAAATTATCCATCAATCGCCTTAACATGCATTGATATGTTTGACATTTCACATCAACTTCTCCTAATTGTTAACAAATGTAATCAGAGAACCGTACCTTTTCTTCATGTTTAAGTGATAATTTCAGCCTCAAAGCCACGCAATGGAGCGAAGATTGGAAGCTACTCGCGATAGAAGGAGACTCTACCGGCAGCGAATAAAGAATGAACAACGGCAGGAAATCCTTGAAAGGGACAGGCAACGTCAGCAAGTGAGGCGAGCTGCAATGAACGATGTACAACGTGAAAAGTACCTTCAGCGAGACAATCGAAGAAAACAAATCAAAGTGAAAATATGGACGAGGAGCAGCAATCACAGTACCGCGAGCAGCAAAGGAATTTTTCCCAGCAAAGAAGGTAAAATTTGAAGTAGGAGCAGCAATCACAATACCGTGAGCTGCGAAAAAAATTTATCCCAGCGAAGAAGGCAAAATATCGACAGGAGCATGCAAACTCTCAGATGTGAGAGTTTGCACTGATAAATAGACAAATAGACACTGATAAACAGGGAAAGAGAAGAGGACGAACTTTTAACTAAGAAAATTGTCTGCCAAGAGGTGCTGGACTGAAGTTGTATATTGAAAAATGTCGCGTACAATGTGGTTTTATTATTTGTATTGAACTATGTAACACAATATTACTTTCTGATGATTTATTTATACGTATTTTGTCTCATATGTGTCTGTTCTGAATCTAAAATGCAATGAACACTATTTTTGTATAAATGTTAATAAACACATATTTGCTACATTTTACGGGTTTTCTGTCCAAAACACTAATTCTTCGCGCTTTCCAAAAAATTATCAGTTTTATCAAATCATATTTGTTGATTAGATGCGCCTGGGTTTTTGCTGATTAGTTATGCTAGGTTAGGATAGTTTGTGTTTAATTATTATTATTATTATTATTATTATTATTATTTTTATTATTATATAAGAAAGTTTTAGCCTCCCTAAACCACGATAAAGATGTTCTAAGAGAGGAAGGAAGAAGGCACCATTTAGTATGGAGTTGAGGGAACGCGGAATCTATGCACAAGGTGCACAGAAACAGTAAGCAAAGAAAGAAGTTCATGAAGGAAGAAAAAGTTGAAAAAGAAAGTGGTAGGAGCTGAAAAACAGGACAGCAGTGAACCGAAAAAAGATGGTCTGTAACAGAACAAAAACCTATTTTATTTCAACAAAAAGGATGCCTACCTAACCCTTAGCTCGGGCCCTCACATTTTCCCCCTGGGAGCGCTAATTCCCATAAATACAATAGTTGTATCCCCCTGAGGGGAAGTTTATGTTGAATGAGAATACTATATGTTGAGTTAGGAAATCTTAAATTGAGTTAGCATAGGTTAGTTTAGGATAGGTTACGTTGAGCTATGATAGGTCATGTTGGGTTAGGGTAAGTTATGTTGGGTTAGGATAGTTGCTCTCCAGTAAGAATTAGTTATTGTGGAATTTTGTTACGGTTCCACCTAGATTCCAATGATATTGACCCTGAGAGAACCGTTTCTTCCATACCAATATGTCAGATAGGTACGGTTTGTAGAGGTTCGGTTAGGATAGGTTCGGTAAGGATAGGTTCGGTTAGGATAGGTTCGGTTAGGATAGGTTAGGGTAGGGAATGTTGGTGGAATTCGTTCACGAGTCCGTCTAGCTTAACGATGACATTGTCCGTGGAATTTCCATGGGTCCTGCTAGGTTATTATATTAAAGGTATTTGGGATACTTTTTGATGCGAGCACCGAACATTTTGATTGATCTCATATCAATGCTTCACAATTCGTGCATTATGATTCCTCACTTGTATTCAGTATGCGAAAAATACATAAGATGTTCAATTTTCAATTACTTTGTTATGGTAAAACAACGGAAACACTTATACCAATACATTGGATATTTATTGCACCTGTTACAGTCATTAATGCTTGCGTACTCGTGCCGTTAGAAATGACAGTAGAAATTTGAGAGAGTCGCCGCCGTTCCCTCATTTTGGCTTTTATTACTTTAGTTTCCTCTGAAGCTTTACCTAGCACTAGCTAGTACCGTGGAAATTCCACGGACAATATTATCAATAAGCTAGGTAGACCCGTGAAAAAATTAACATTACCCATGAAATTCTAAAATAACAAATTCTGACATAACCCATGCTAACCTAACATATACTGACCTATCCTATCCTAACCAAAGCTATACTGATAATATGTGAAACAAAAAAAAAACACGAACCCATAAAAATTTCATCATCATTACCTAACCTATGCTAACCTAACCTATCCTAAACTATCCTGACCGATCCCATCCTAACCTATCTTCAGCTATCCTATCCTAACCTAATTTAATCTATACTAACCTATCCTATCCTGAATCATTTGAATTGTCGTAATCAATGAGTTACGCAATGTCATCGGTTAGCTAGGAGGACCCGTGAAAAATTTCCGTCAGCATTACCTAACAAATTCTAACATAACATATTCTATCTGTTAAGCCCCGCGCCAGTATGGGTATTTTCGTATCTTTCGAAATAATGTTCGTCGAAATTTAATTCGAGAATCATAGATACTCGCCAAACCCCCTTGAATGCGGCTTGTTCGAAATTCGGGAGAGCGACTAAATTCAACCGGTCCGCTCTCTGGAATTTCGGAGCCTCCTTATCTGCTACAGACTGAGAACGACTAACGAAACGGTCCGCTCCCTGGAATTTCGGATCTGCTATTGAAATCCTCAACAACTAATATTATTGTCCTGCAAATAAACTCTGGAAATAAACTGCGTACTATCTTCCCTGAGAAGAATACTGGCTCCCAAGAAGGACCAGCCTAAATACTTATCCATAGGGCCGAACAGGATTCGCCCGCCTAAATAATCTATCAACTGGCTCCCAAGAAGGACCAGCCTAAATAATTATCAATAGGGCCGAACAGGATTCGCCCGCCTAAATAATCTATCAACTATCTCCCAAGAAGGACCAGCTTAAATAATTATCGAACAATTGGCGCCCGAACAGGGACAGCCAACAAAGCGAATAAGAATATATCTAACAAGCGGCGCCCGAACTCAGCGACCTGAACTCTGGAAAGCTGCATCTTCAATCAAACCGAACTCAGCGACCTGAACTCTGGAAAGTTGCATCTTCAATCAAACCGAACTCAGCGACCTGAACTCTGGGAAGCTGCATCTTTCAATCAAACCGAACTCAGCGACCTGAACTCTGGAAAGGTGCATCCTCAATCAAACTGAACTCAGCGACCTGAACTCTGGAAAGCTGCATCTTCAATCAAAGCTTGTCAGCTCAAAAACTCAAAAGCTTGTCAGCTCAAAACTCAAAAGCTTGTCAGCTCAAAACTCAAAAGCTTGTCAGCTCAAAACTCAAA
>JACJUY010000667.1:166416-203998 GCA_014220935.1 Platorchestia sp. MABIK
CAAAGCTGGTTAGCTCAAAAACGCATAAGCTTGTCAGCTCAAAAACTCAAAGCTTGTTAGCTCAAAAACTCAAAGCTTGTCAGCTCAAAAACTCAAAGCTTGTTAGCTCAAAACTCAAAGCATGTTAGCTCAAAAACTAAAGCTTGTTAGCTCAAAAACTCTAAGCTTGTTTGCTCAAAAACTCAAAAGCTTGTCAGCTCAAAAACTCAAAGTTTGTTAGCTCAAAAACTCAAAAGCTTGTCAGCTCAAAAACTTTAAAGCTTTCAGCTCAAAAACTCAAAAGCTTGTCAGCTCAAAAACTAAAGCTTGTCAGCTCAAAAACTCAAAGCTTGTCAGCTCAAAAACTCGAAAGCTTGTCAGCTCAAAAACTCAAAAGCTTGTCAGCTCAAAAACTAAAAGACCGGGAAGGAGACGCCGTTAGAGAAGCGTTCACTGCCGCCTGCCTCGCTGTCGAACCCACCAATGCAGAAGAGGAGCTCGACACAATGAAACCGGTCTAGGCGCTGTTCTTCTCCAGCCCAGCAAAATCGACTTCAGGCGCTATGCACCAATAGCCTATGCATCCCGCCGACTCAGAGGAGCGGAGATGAATTATTCTACTATCTAGAAAGTGGCCTTAACTATCTACTGGGCGTTCCAAAAATTTGAAATCTATCTGTACGGCCGAGATTTTATTCTACAAACTGATCACCGGCCTCTACTCTATCTGCAACAGGACGATAAAATTAACCCTTGCTTGAAACGATGGGCCCTCTACCTGAGCCTGTTTCAATTCCAAGCAGAGCACATCGCGGGAACCGCGAATCATATCGCCGATTTCCTATCTCGCTTCACCACTTCCCAGGGAAACGAGTGAAGCCGCAAGATATCCGAGAATGTTCCCGAGATATTTCGAGATAAAACTTGTAAATATGTTCTCTTTATAAATATTTGATGTTAAAAAGGGCGCTAAACTAGGACGTATATCTCTTAAGATTATAGAATTAATTATCATGTAACCCCTATACGCCGAAAGGTCTCGAAACCTTATCAGAGACCTAACAGGACTTCCATTCTCTAATTTTATCAATTATACTGGCGTGGGTTTGTCAAGACTTTGCTTTACAAGTAAAGTCTTGTCATGTTAGGCCCCGCGCCAGTATGGATATTTTCGTAGCTTTAGAAATAATGTTCGTCGAAATTTTATTCAAGTATCATAGATACTCGCCAAACCCCCTCGAATACGGCTTGTCCGAAATTCGGGAGATCGACTAAATTCAACCGATCCGCTCTCTGGAATTTCGGAACCTCCTTATCTGCTACAGACTGAGAGCGACTAACGAAACGGTCCGTTCCCTGGAATTTCGGATCTGCTATTGAAATCCTCAACAACTAATATTATTTTCCTGCAAATAAACTCTGGAAATAAACCACGTACTATCTTCCGCGAGAAGAATACTGGCTCCCAAGAAGGACCAGCCTAAATACTTATCCATAGGGCCGAACAGGATTCGCCCGCCTAAATAATGTATCAACTGGCTCCCTAGAAGGACCCGCTTAAATAATTATCGAACAATTGGCGCCCGAACAGGGACAGCCAACAAAGCGAATAAGAATATATTTAACACTATCCTAACCCATCCTAACCTAAGCTATCTTACTATCCTATCATAAACAAAACTTGAGAATAAAAAGCAATGCGAAAATCGCTGCACGTAAAGTCATTTTAATTAAAAATGATCAGATAAAACTGAACGTTTCGGACTAACTGTGCATCTTCAGCAAAAATCTGTAAAACGAAACCAAAAGAGGATGAATTAGTACACTAACGAAGTATCTATAAAAAATTTAAATTTTGAAAAAATACGATCAACGGTAAAAAACATAAAAGATAAAGGAAAAAACTGAGTTACTAAATTACATATTATCAACAGGAAGAGGGAAAGTACTTTGGGTGTCATTCAGAAAAGGTTTCATTTTGTAACTGTGTAAAGATTCGAGAATGCGCAGATCTGTTCTGTAAGAGGTACCGGCCAAGATTTTAAAATAGTTCAGGGAGACCGGTACATTGCACTCTCCTGAATGAGATCTAACAGAGAACAGTGGGGAGGAACCAAGAGGAAGACCAGTTCTGCAACTACGCCCAGCATGCTCGGAAACTCTAGTCATCCGGGTACGGCAGGTAGAACCAACCTACCGCGATTCACAACGTGAACAACTGTATTAGTACACCAGAGACGAGCACAGTGAGGGTGGTTAAACTAAGCTATCCTGACAATATGTCAAACATAAAATACTACGGACCAGTGAAAAAATTTTATAAACATTAACTAAACTATGCCAACCTAATAAAATGTCAAACGTCTCAATGCATGTGAAGGCAATTTTTTAATGGAACACTCAGGAATTCGGTATCCCTGATACTGCGAACTCGGATGAGAGCGAAACGGACGGGCTAACTAACTAAATAACTAAGGGAGGAACAAGCATAAAATTATGTAGATACGTATGTAATTATTATAAAATAAAAGTACCTAATAATAGCTGTTTGTTTATTTATAAATTTATTAATACAATTTGTTTGGTAGAAACATAAGATGTATATATATTTATTTCGTATCCGTTCCGATTTCGTCTGAGTTTGCGATATCAGGGATACTGAATTCCTCAGTGTAACATTAAAAGATGGCCTTTACATGCATTGATATGTTTGATATTTTATCAGGATAGGTTCGGTTAAGAAAGGTTTGCTTATGTTAGGATAGGTTAGGATAGGAATAGTTAGGATATGTTATGTTAGGTTAGGTAATGTTGACGGAATTTTTTCACTGGTCCACTTAGCGTGACGATGAAATTGTCCGTGGAATACCCACGGGTCTTGCTACTACCTAATAATACTCTTAGTTTATTTGTTTGTAGTCTGCTTCTTCCATTTCTCTGTCACGCTCATAAAAATAGTTATAATGACCGTATCTGTTAGACGAGTTTGACCAGTGCAGATGTACAGCAATGTTTTTCATCACTAGTACTGTTAGGATAGATGTACAGGGGGTTTTTCTTGCGTCCAAATTTCAACCGTAGGTAGAAAAACTTGAAATAAATCGATTTTTGCGAATGATTAACTCCTTAGTGTTCGAGTTATAAGGACTTAATGAAACTTTGAAACTTAATATAGGATACTATACGTGTGCGCCAATGTTAGTGCTGGTCTTGATAGTTCCGACCCCACGAAAGCAGATTTTTGTTATTTTCACAATAAAAACTGGAGGCATTTTTAAGTTACGAAAAATATCTGTAATTTGAATGATCGATAGGAAATTAACACAAAGCTATGAATGATAAACTTTAGTAGTTATTTCATTAAATTAATAAAAGCCTCACTTTTACAATTTGTAGGAAACTTTTCGGTAGAGAAATTGTAAGATATTAAAAACAAACCATAAATTAATGCTAAAATTTTACTTACCAAACTAATCTTATTACAGAAGGTGTTGAAAATGGCCTCCATTAACCCCGACGCACTTAGAGCATCCATCATCGAGTGAGCGTCATTATTAAAAACACTATTAAATGCTTAATAGCTTGAAACTACGGATATTTTTCACAACCGTAAAATGCTTCTAGTTTTTATTGTAAAAATAACAAAAACCTGCTTTAGTGGGGTCGGAACTATCATTACTAGCGCTAACATTAGAGCGCACGTATAGTATTCTACTTTAAATTTTAAAGTTTTTTATAGTCCTAATAACTTGAAAAATAACGAGTTTTGTGCATTTCATCATTGGTACAAATTGATTTATTTCGGTTTTTTCCACCAATGGTTGAAATTTGTCCGCAAAAACAAATGAAATAGCAAAGCCAGTGACTTTCTTTTTAACTCTAAACGCGTTATATTTTCCCCGTCTTGGGAACCAGTGTTCTTCAACATTATTTTCAAGTCCCACTGTCTATGAACTCATAAGTTAATACCTGAAACAATTTCAGAAGCAAGTCATTAATGTGAAACCTCATACGTATGTCAAACATTTTTCTACTTACAATAGCGATTTTCGAACTTGAACATTTCTGCAGCTCGCTCAACTTCAAGTGTTATATTTATTCTTTTTGTCATCAATCTTGACCAGCATAGCAGTACAAAATAATCTTTTCAATTTTGACGACGAAGACCACCTGACAGTATACAATTATTCGACATTAGATCACAACTAAATAACTTTAGCACGTTATAATAATTTACACGTGCGGTGTTGTATGTCCACTGACCATACCTACAGCGTTAGTACGTAATGCTAATTTACACGTGCGATGTAGTATATCCGCTCACCATACCCACAGCGTTATTACGTAATAATAATTTACATGTATGATGTAGCATATCCGCTCACCATACCCACAGCGTTATTACGTAATAATAATTTACATGTATGATGTAGCATATCCGCTCACCATACCCACATCGTTATTACGTAATAATAATTTACATGTATGATGTAGCATATCCGCTCACCATACCCACAGCGTTATTACGTAATAATAATTTACATGTATGATGTAGCATATCCACTGACCATACCTACAGCGTTATTACATAATAATAATTTACATGTGCGATGTAGCATATCCACTCACCATACCTGCAACAACATAGGTCACTATTGCAGAACTGATAAGCTCATGCGTCAATGTAATTTGAGACTGAATTCCACGAGGTATTCTTATCTATGCTCACCGTCTTCCTTTCGGGAGCGGTGTTTGGAAGCTTTAAGCATGAGGTAAGCTAGCCATGAAAATGCTTGTATGTTTTTCCATCAATGTCTGATTCAACCACTGGCATGGCTATTATGCCACCTATAATAATTATAGTCGAAATAAAGGGACCTCTACTGTATGTTATGAAATGTTGTTTGTATGAAGTGTTGTAACAAAGTTTAGGTCTCAACTTTATTGTCATTAACTGTTTTTCTTCATTTCTCACTTTAGTTTTTTCTTTCTCTCATGATCTGCATTCTTTCTGCGCTTCAATTTATGGGAAATGTTTGGTAACCAATACTTTCAACACCGATATGACAGTAACCCTTATTAATAGCACCGACCACTACTGCTGTCTACGAAGGTTGTTGTTTGACGTGCCGTAAAGATTTCGAAGTGTGGGGTCCTGATTTTCTCGAAAAACACTTAGTTACTGTGAAATGCATGAGAGTTGTCTCTATCTGAGGAATGTTAAATTCCTAAATGATCATGACCATGAAAATAAGAACAACTACGAAAAACGTTATACTCATAGGTTTAAAAAGTTAATGCAAAAAGAATTTTTTTTAAATTCTTTGACATGAAGTGCCTTGTTTTAAATTTGTGAAAATACCGTTAAACATATTTTAGTATAAATGCCTTGTAGAATCAACTGAAAGCAATGCAGTAAATATTTGTTGCCGTAGTCCTCTATAAGTTAAGAAAAAAGAAAGATCTACAACACTTTTCTTAACTGACGAAACTACCATCATAAATTATTTTCACTGGTTGAAAAAAATGTTTTCAAACATAATATTGTACAACGCGCATGGTTAAAAAAAATCAACAAACATATACACTAGGGTGTCCCAAGCGTATATAGGTAGAAATTCAAAGTTATGAAATCAAATCTAGCACATCCTGCTCTGGTTCCTTGTCAGATGAAAATGATTCCACCAAATTTTCCTGACCATTGGGCAATATTTAATGGTCGCGCAAATCGAACGTTTTTTACAGCTCCTGTGAGATTCGACCTGAATTTCCATCTAATTATAAAATTCTGGCTTCTTCTTCTATTGCAGATAGACCGACATCTAATGGCTGCAGAAATTTGATATTTATTGAAGCTATTATTAAATCTCATTGAAAGGAAATAAATGTGAACTCCATCAAATTTCCCTTTCAATATATTGATAATATAGTCATCATAAGGCAAGATATTTTACCTTATCAACAATTACGTCTCAGGACAACTAAATTTTTATCAGTAATGTAAGAAGATATTACAGAGGAGTAACCCATTTAACAGCAACTCTAACCAAACCTATTCTAAACATCACGTATTTTAACCAAATATCTATCTAACTGACTAATACCCGTTGTGTGTTTATTTATATATTTATATTTTATATTTATTTACATTTTTGTTTGGTGTCTACTTCTTTGCGGTATCATGGATACTGAATTCCTCAGTGTAACATTAAAAAATGGCCTTTACATGCATTGATATGTTTGACATTTTTATCAGGGTAGGTTCGGTTAGGATAGGTTAGGTTAGGCTTGGTTACGTTAGGATTGGTTAGGATAGATTAGGGTAGCTTAGGTTAGGTAATGTTGACAGAATTTTTTTTACGGGTCCACCTAGCTTGATAAACGATGATGTTGTCCGTGGAATTTCCACGGGTCCTGCTACTACCTAATAATACCCTTGGTTTACTTGTTTGTAGTCCTCTTCTTCTATTTTACTGTCTCACTCATGAGGATAGTTATAATGACCGTACCTGTGACACGAGTTTCACCAGTGCACATGTACAAGAATATTTTTTATCACGGGTACTGTTAGGATGGATATATTTATTTGTCATCCACATCTGGAAAATTTGTTCAAGAAAGATATTGAATCCCGTCATTTTTGAAGGGGCCATGCACACTATTTTCTTAATAAAACCTGTTCTACCTATCCAAACATAACCTACACAAACCTACCATAACTAAACTTATCTTAAACCTTAGGTTTTTTGATCATGCGGATTTAAATAGATGTTTTCAAATGAAACTTATTTTGACCTATTCTAATAAAAGCTTTCCAAAAATGTCATGACAAAACCTATCGTAACTAAACCTCTCCTTACCAAACCTATCCTAATCAAACCGACCTTAAAAAACTATTCGAACTAATGAAATCCTCACCAAATCTATCGTGAGCGAATCGATTCCAACTGAACCTTTCCTAATCAAATCTTTACAAAGCAAACCTGTGCTAACTAAGCCTATCTTGAGCAAACCTTGTCAAGCAAAACTAATCCTCTCCAAACGCATTTAAATGAAATCTCTCTAACTATGCCTGTTACGAAAACTACCCAAAACAAACCTCTTTCAAGCAAATCTCTCCTATGGAAACTCATCCTAATCAATCCTATTCCTACCTATCCACTCCTAGCCAAACCTACATCAGCCATTTGTTTTTGTCCTCGAAGTAAAGTAGTCATATCGTGTATCAACACTACGGGCTTAGTAAGTGAGAACATTTAATTTTTACGAGTAGATTCGATTGTCGAATTCGTGAGATGATGTTAGATGAAACATGCAAGTAAGTAATTTGCGCAATTTGAATGAACGAAAAAATGCACTTTATACCATGCATTTTAGCCCACCCGTGTTCAGAAACAGGAATAGAATCGTGTCTCTGCGCTACTAACCTAATAATGAAATGTTGCCGAAGAAGCATTTTCGAACGACGAATGTGGTGTTTCCTCCCGTTCAGAGCACATCATGTGAGCTACATGTTACCGCTCGTATATGGAAGAGCTTTGATGCTCAAAAAATTTTGAAAACCGTTTTGTTTACTTTATAGACCCAGTATTTTAGGAATACGGGGCTTCTCACTCTTCTCTCATTTAACTTGATATCCAACATTTGTATCGGCTTGGCCTAGCGTAATTGTTAAAGTCCCTTGGTATAATGAATAAGTGAAAACACTTGAGTGCTATTTTCTGGCCGCTGATCCAACTAATATCGAACCACTCATTTTATTTCCAACACCTAGGTCATTTTCTAATAATGGTGTTTGTTCGAAATTTTTAGTGATCTTAAAAGCGGAGCACATTAAAATTTACATTTCATAGGTATTTTTTGCTCATCGAGTATGAGCTCTCCTTTTCTCTACCTGTTCCGTTGATGTTCCCAAAAACGGTAATTTTGGTTTAGCCCTCATTTCCTAACCGTTTCATGGAATGTTCGTTGAAAATTACATATCGCAAATTATAACTAGAAATATTTGAAAATCATGTAAAAAATTTCACAAAGAACAGCGATCGTCAGAAGTGATTGTGTTCAGATGAAAACCACATGACAGCACGATGATTAACGAGCTATAAATGAAACTGTTATTTCGAATGGAGTTTCATAAAGAGGGTAATGTCCGCATTCTATGGTAAATCTTGACACACTGTGCTTTATCGACTGTGACACTTACAGGTCGATAAAGAAAGGAAAGTTGCTTCCAACAAGACAACGAAACAAAGGCTACTGTAGCTTATTATTTGTAATCAAATGAGTTTTCCCTCGATGATGCTAAGATAAGACGCCATAACAACTAAATGACCGCATATTTTTAGCTAAAAGTTTTGCCTGCAAATAACATATATTGGGAAAATAAGAACGTTGAAATATCCTCATGTGTTTTTGCAAAATGTTTTATTATATTCATTAAACGTTATCTGGTATAGATTTGAATTGAAAATATCATAAAAATACAAGCACCCTTTTGACAAAATGGCTTCGAGAAGAGTTATTCAGCATGAAAGCTCGTCAAGGAGATTCCAGCTGATAGGCATTAGCACACACCGTGTTTGAACACAATTATCCTGCAAAATGAAGTGAAGGTTTCCTTCGCAAGAAATGGTGAATTCCCTACTCTGATTAATATGAAAGTGGCGAACAATGCGTGCCCATGTTCTCTCACTCGGTTGACCATGAAACTTCCGAGAAAGTGTTAAAAAAACTTCAAATAAGCACGCAGTTGCGCGAGTACAAGTTATTCTGAGACCATCAGAAATTCCTCTAGTGGAAAACATCCCTGAATTCTCAGATTCCTGGTGAAATACAAAAATGGCATCAATTTCAATAGCTTCAAACTCGATTTTTTTTGTGTTCACTCATATATTTTTCGTTTTCGTTTTCTTCACTCTTCTTATCTGTGATCATAAATGAAAATTATTCGTGCCTCTTTTCGGTTGTTGTTCCTAATTTTACTTCAGTAGTATTTCTAAAAGTGTTTATACACACAGTACATTTAAAACGTCATTTTATCTTTCAAAAAACTATGATAATTTCGAAAAATTTTATTTTCTTTGTACTTCGTTTATCGATGTAGTTGCTTTGTTTCGTAAATCATACAATTAAGAGTTCGGCGTTTGCTAGTCTCAGACAGCGGCGACCGACTGTGTGTTATTTGGTTCAGGATTTTTGAATATTTCAAGTAAATAATTGACTGTTTGCAACTCATTGATGAGAAAATTACCTTGAACTCTCTGTGACGTGTTTTCGTGTTCATGTTCAGCTAAAGGCACACATGTGTGTAAATACCGCAGAGCTGTCGGTCTGAGTCTAATGAGCAAAAAGAAGACGAAGACATCACTAACTAATTCAAATGAATATTTCAAAATTAGACAATGATTAGAAGTGAGCTGTTATATTTAAAATTACGTGAACAGTACAACTATTTGGGGCTCATACTCTGTTTGACGATATTAATGTGGTTTCCTCGAAGTTATTCAAGTGCAAAACACATTCAGAGGAAATTTTGTAGCACTACTCATGCAAGCATCTACAGTAGGTAGAGGAGGATTATTACTCGCCAAAAAAATTGTTCATTTATTACAACATGTTGTAACCGCTATATTATAAGCATCATCCCGAGTTTCTTTTCATTAACTGTTTTGATATTGCAATAGTAATTAAAATGCATTGCCAGTTAATTATTATTCATACATCTCCGTCTTTCATTACTGCAATGATTTCCCTTACTGGAAAGGTTTTATATTCTCACATGAGTTGCATATTATTATAGTTCCGAAAAATAGATTGCGATTATTATTTCGTGTTCGTTTTTCATAAATGCTTCAAATTCACGCCCATTGCTAAAATTGAAACAGCCAAATATATAATTGTGTCAAGATAATCATAGACCTAAGTATAAACTTGAGCTTTGACTATAGGAGACGGGCACCTTTGTTTTCACTGGAATTAGGAGCTTCTGAAATTCTATTGGACTTGAATGGCCTGTCCACTGATTAATATTTGTCAACGTGCTCAATGAAACAAAATAGTCTCTCCTTGCAAGTCTTTCAGATATAAATATTACGCATTTCAGCACAATGGGAAAATATTACGTGTCACTGCGGAATGCAGGCATGTAAATAGAGGGACGAGAACATAATAGCAAAAACACTGCTAACAAACTTCTTCAGCATGAATTTCTGATCAAAAAACACTATCAACATTATATTGTGGGTACTATATTACAGCTTTTTGAAGATGTAGTTTGAAACAAAATGAATCCTTTTCTTTTTACCTAGGCACCGTCACCAATTGTCATCTTCGACAGCCCCACTTTGCTGTGAACTAATCGTGGGCAACCGAAGGCAAAATGAATTGAGGCCTGCGTTATTGAGGGACCTCTCGGACGCATGGCAGCCTGGCTAGCTATGTAGTTCAAGCCGCTCCGATTGCTGCAGCTCAAAATGATGCAGGGAAATCCTATTTCCTTTCTCTGCAGCGAGCGATACTTGGTCTTCAAGATCTTTCAGAAGCACCTCTCAATGTTGTAACGAATTTCCATGGAAAATATGTACAGGTGGGTGACCACTGCTGGTGTTCTGTGTACGGACTTTTAAAAATAAAACAACAGAACTGTAATATATTAGGGTGAAGAATTAGGTCATTGAAGAAAAAAATAGTGTAAATGTTTTGAACATTCACTAACTCAATTCTGTGGTTCATCTGTTGTACAGTATATGTGTAAATGAATACTTATTCATCATGTTCCAGTGGAGTTTACCTCAACGATCTAAAGGATCAAGCATTATTACACCTAGCACCATTCTCATCCTAACCTATAGCGTACGTACAGAATTTAAACTAACCTATCTAATCTAATCGTAAGCACAGAAAACATGTACCAACTAAGCTCTCTCATCAGATTAATGCAAACTGGGAAGCTATGAAGCTAACGCCTTATTTTGTTTACTCCACTCAAGAGCAAAGCATTGCTGCTTGCGATGTTTGGCTGAATTCATATGCTCCTGCCCAGATTTCAAGTCCCACTTCCTCTCTGCACCCATTAGCAATGAGTATTATTCAAACTTTTTCACACACGGTCGAAGACTCGAAGTATTGTCGCTACCCATGGTATCAATCACCACACCTCATAGCGGGCCGAGCAAGACAATTCACAGTAAAACTTATTTCAGACGGATCACCTCTGATCAGGTCTGGTTAATCACGTATTCGCAGTGCACCACAGTTGTGGCTGCATGCCATAAATGGAAGTCTAGCAAATTAGCAGTTTTACAAAATTATCAGAGTTAGTGAGTTGAGAATTTTTGAATGAAATTTCAGTACTCGTTTATTTTTATTTGAGTATCGCATGCATTACAGAGGGATCGGTAATTCGCACGCAAAAGACTTTGCCACCTATTGGTGCCAATAACTGTCACCACACCATTGCTCTGCTTCAAAAGTCATAGGGATGTAGTCCGTAGGAAAAATAGCTCAAATCATCTTATTATGGTGGTAACGTAGGAAGTTTACAAGGTCAAAGTTTTGTTTTCTTAACATTTGACCGGGAGATTGCTTCTCACTTTAGCATGCCTCAAATTACTCTTACGACTCTTGGCATCAGTTTTTCAATGATAGGCATTTGATTTTAAGTGAGCAACATAAGAAAATCGATGTATAGCACTTACAACGCAGGTTCTAACTTTCATTCACGGAATAATAGATTTGAATCTTTAAGGCGACAGTCCTGGACAAAATCCAAAATATTATATATTTTGTGTTTTTTAACTCATGGCATAGAGAGTTTTTTTCGGAATCTAACCACATGTTTCACTTTCTTGTGAGTTCGTTCATCTGCTACAGCGTACGAAAGGCCAGCCAATTAGGGAGATGGGTTTACCCCAAAATCTAAAAATTAAAAAAAATTATAGTCATGTTACAGAGAATTTTTTGGACTCTAACGATATGCTTCACTGCTTTGTGAGTATGTTCATTCGTCTGCTACAGTTTGCGAAAAGCAAATCACTTACGTTAATATACGTCGAGTTGACGAGTTTGTCAGGCTCTTCTGAAAACTTGAACTTGTTGACGTTTGAAATGCTACTCCTCCCACAGTTTTAAAGGTTCATAAATGATAAATATATCAATCAATAGGACTTAGCAAGAGCTAAAAGTAGTGCATGTTTTTTTTGAAAAATGCTTAGTTTGGAAGTTGGTACAGAAATAAGATGACAAAATTTCAAAAATCACTCCTGAAAAAAACTCAAAATTTAATGAATCAAAACATCGAAATTCAACTCCAAGGTTTTTTAAGAAATACACTTAGCTGTCTAGAAAAATGTTGCCAGCTCTGTAACTTCAAAAATGTAGAAGATACTATTTCAAAAACATTTTTTCAGTTTTTTCAGTAACGTTACTTTTTCAATAAAATTACGAAAAAACATCCGAGTCTAAAAAAAGACCTTTGCATCATTTAACACTAATGGTAAGAATTTCAGATAAATCCGTTGGGAAATGACAGACTTGAGTTTTCACCTAGGCGGTCCCCCTAGGTCATCAAGTCCCGCTTCGACCCCCTTAAGTTAAAGACGAAGCCGGTTCGAGCGTTCAGCAGGCTAGATTTACCCATACAGCTCACGTCCGAGATGCTTTGGTACGAAAATAAACCATTCAAACGCACACGGTGAACAAATTCTGTGTTTGGTTGAGCAGCAGACCACTCAGTGTACTGAGTTGGATAGGCTCTCCTCAAAATTCAAAATATGAGCTTGTTCAGGTTTAAATTAAATTTCTTCCCAGTTTTGGAGGTACAGGAATAACAAATGTTTCAATCAATTGGGCTTAAAAACAGCTAGAGAAACACTGGAAACGATTTTGGAATTTAATTTCGGTTGCAAATTATACGAGACATAAGAAGGAAAAAAAGAAAAAAGTCCAATTTTTTGGAAAAAATTCTAAAATTCAATAAATCAAATTATCGAAAATCAATTCCTGTATTTCTTTAGATAATATATTTAGCTATCTAGAAAACATAATGTCGGTTTAGTAGTTTCAAAATTGTAGGAGAAAAACAATTTTCCGTAATGCTTATTTTTCAGTTTTTTAAAAAAATCCATTATTAAGAAAATAGAAAAAAACACAAGAACCAAAAAACTCATTACATCATTTTACATCCGTGGGGAAAATTTCAGAGAAATCCGTCAAGAAAAATGACGGACTTTTTTTGCGAGACTGTCCCCTCAAATTTTCCTGTCATGCTAATATTTTTCGGTTGCGACACAATAACTTCTTTTTTTCCGTAATTTGCACATTTGAAATTTTTTGCCTAGTTTAATCATGCCCTAAAAAACGAGTGGTATACGGAATTTTCTCCGTTTTTCGGACCCAAATTAAAAAAATATTAGAGAAGAGTGGCACTCGTATTTATCAAATAAATTCACTCACGTGTCGTTCAAAATAATTCTAGCCAACAAATTCAACAAGCATTTTTCAACTATAAACATTACCTACCTAAAGGCATGCTTTCGTCTGTTATCCGTAAGCATAGATACGCACGATGGGAGTTTTGCACTGGCCAGCCTCTTTCTGATCCATCGCCCCTAGTTATTTATTCATGTAGGAAAATGCAATCTGACACTAAAACGAGAGAAAATCCATGTGTGATATCTTCCATCTTCAATAAGGTAGACTTACACATTTTAGAATCTTCGTTCATTTTATTAGATATATTAATGGTAATTATACACTAGATACTAATAATAATAATTGGGGATTGAATAATTCCCAATGTCCATATTCTCTGGTAATAACATGAGTTTTAAAAAAAATTTACTCCTGAAATTTTTTCATGATTGGGTTTTCGGTCTATGATTTATTAATTTTTTAAGTTTCATTCCCAAAAATATTCCTTATTATCAACTACTCATAAATCAATTTATTATTTTCAGATATTGAAAATTACCTCTAGGGTCGAAACGCTCATTTCCGATTAGGAACCCATTCGTTCACGGTTTATTTGATCATTTGCTCAATCTAATTCAAACCCAGAATGAAAATATAACTTCGAAAACTGCCTTTTTTGCCCCTTAGAGCGAAACAAGTATTGGATCTTTGGGAATTAGAGCTTCCGGGAGGAGGTGAGCAACCGAGCTGGTGGCTATGTAAACCAAACCTACTGTTAAAATACATTTGATTTTTGGTCATGTGACCGACCATATTTTCGGTCCACAACAGTCCTTTTTCAGCACCCATTCCTTCTTCAACTTTTTTCTCAATTCAATCATTTCATAAATTTATTTCCTAACTCACTCTTTCTATGTGCAGGTTATCTAATGGGACTTTTGCCTGAATCTTAAGAGAGTTGTTCCCCTAACTCCGTACTAAATTGCACCTTCCATATTTCTTTCTCTCTGAAACACCTTCGTTGTGGTTCGCGAAGGTTGAATTAATTTATCCAATCTCATCTAAAATAATTACCTTCTTTACTCCTCTGTTTTTCACTACGATGTTGAGTAACAGAGTTTAGAAATTTTCTATGGGACAAATATATTTTTGGGAGGAATGAAAAGAGAACGGGAAGCGGAATTAAAGTTCTTAGAATTAGTGTGTACTACGATATTATTTTCACTATTCCAAAATAGAGCTTTGTTATTAAAATCAGATGTAGTTAGCTTCACGAGTCTAAAAATATTTTTGAAAACTGAAAGTTAAAAACACTATTCCCTACGTTTGTCCATTTTTTTATTTATTTCAAGACGTAGAAACAAATGTTGAATATTTTCATCATTTCTGATTAGTTGATCACTCTAAGAGCACTCAAGAGTTCAATCAGTGAGCACTAATAGTTGTAGTCTAATATTTGCTTGTAAGAAAATGGAATCATTGCTTTTTAGTATTGTACTTCTCTATAAGAATTTAATGCGCACTAAAGGATTGGAGCTATAAAATTTTGCACTACTTCGAAATTAAACGCACTATTTCTATTAGAACGTTAGACATTTTTTAAATTCAAGGAAATAATTTTTTTTGCAAACAAAAATTGAGCTACAAATTCCTGCCTGTTGATTTTTAGGTCTTTTGTTTTATAGGACATTGAACAAACTAATGTGGGGTAACCTAAATCATTCCTTTTAGTTCATCGCTCCTATACTAATCAAATGTTTTTTTGCGAATACTGAAAATTTTGTTCAATTTTTGTCGGTGTAAAACGGACACTATTACTTTTTACAGCTGTATCACTAAATAACAATTCAATGTGGGCTTAAGAGTACGTCTTGTGATATTTTTAAACGCCTCAAAATTTGATGTTGTTTCGTATCATAGTGTCGGACTTGCTTAACTTTCTGCGGCGAAAGCTTATTTTCGAAGTAAAAGCAAAGCAATGAAAAGTACTGAAACCTAAATCCAAATGCTCAAACATGGTGTTCGTCGCTTTAATTTTTCAAAACAATTCTAGCGAAGAACTTGAAGTGTGATTTCTAACGAGCATTGTTATTTAAATGCTTGAATGAAAATATATTTGTTACTTTTCGTGATGTGATATTTAAAAATTTAACGTGCGCGTATGAACAGGTGTTGGAATATCTTCTACCATGTAAAAATAGACCGCATTTTTTAACTATTTTATTGAAAAATAGGTGAAAACAGTAAAATAACTCCTCTCTCTTCTTAATTTGCGGTTTTTACATGCAGAAAATCTTATGTGTGAATATAGAAGGTGGGCCAAAAGAAGTCACCCCATTGTAATATGCCTTTTTTGTGCAGATTGCGGCCAATGTGAAATCTGTTTTGACATTTGAGAAGTTGAAAGATGTAAATTCCAAGTGAACAAGCCATGGAGCGATAGCCTTCCCAAGAACGCGGAATAATCGTGTCTATTTTTTTACGTAACAATTCGTCTGTGGTGTTGGCGCAGCGCGAATTCAGGCGCCGATTCCCCGGTCGTCCGGCACCGACTGGGCAAACACTGCGCCGTTTGGCCGCCAACCTTCAAGAGTATGGAATTACACGAGACGTTGCCAAGAGTGGCCGGCCCCGGAGCGCCCGTTTTGCCGAGAATATTGCCGCTGTTGCTGCGGATGTCGAGCTGTCGCCAGAAACATCGACCAGACACCGTGCCTCGCAATTAGCCATCAGCTGGTCGTCCCTAAGGCGAATTTTAGTGAAAGACCTGCACATGTTCCCGTCCAAAGTCCAGTCCGTGCATCAGCTGCTGCCTGTCGACCGCCAAAAGCGTGTAACCTACGCCCAAGCCATCTTCAATCTCGAGCATGAAGTGGACGATTTTTCGACCAAAATCATAATAAGCGATGAAGCTCATTTCCACCTCAGCGGGTACGTGAACAAGCAAAACTATCGCTTCTGGGGCACCGAAAATCCACGAGTGATACACGAGAAGCCGTTACACCCGCTGAAAGTGACTGCATGGAGCGCTGTTTGCGCTGGAGGAGTCATCGGGCCCTTTTTTTCTAGGACACCGCTGGTCAAACGACAACAGTGGACGGTGCGCGCTTTAGGGACATGTTAACCGGTTTTTCAGCTAAAATTGAACGAATTAGGACTGGAGGATATGTGGTTCCAACAGGACGGAGCAACGGCACACAGTGCGCGAGCCACAACCGATATTCTGAAGGCGGCGTTCCCAGGTCGCTTGATTTCTCGTTTCAGCGATTTGGACTGGCCCTCAAGATCGCCCGATTTGACCGTTCCAGACTTTTTTCTGCGGAGTTTTTTGAAGTCTAGTGTGTATGTGAACAAGCCCGAGACCCTGGAAGCCCTTAAGGACAACATTCGACACGAGTGTGAGAATCTGTCGCCCGAAGTTCTCGCCGAAGTGATGAAAAATGTCATAAAACGACCCCGTATAGCAATCAATTGTGGCGGCGCTCATTTGGCCGATACCATCTTCTCGCCTTGAACAATATAATTTTAAAGGTTCAAATAAACATGATAAAAAACATAATCAAGATTTTTCATTTCTAAATAAAATTAGAGCCAAACAACATCGGATGACTTCATTTGGCCCACAAGGTGCTATGGTCTCGTTTGCAACACTCCTTACTAAACGGTCCTTCTCTTCGCTCTCTTGCGATTGATTTTGCTGAGGCAATGGAGTCTAAAACTAACAAATGTTATAACAGTAATAATAACTAAGACGTGAATAAAAAGCAAGGCGAAAATCGCTACACGTATAGTCATTTTGATTAAAAATGATCAAATGAAACTGAACGTTTCGCACTAACTGTCCATCTTCAGCAAAAAATCTCTGTAAAACGAAACCAAAAGAAGAAAAAATTGATACACTAAAGAAGTATCTATAAAAATCTAAACTTTGAAAAAAACACTAACAACGGTAAAATAATATAAGAGGAAAAACTAAGTAGCTGAATTAGGTGTTGGCAACCTGAAGCGGCAACACTTAGGGTGTCATTCAGTATAGGTTTCTTTTTGTAAATATGCAGAGATTCGAGAAGCCGCAGATCTGTTCTGTAAGAGGTACTGGCCAAGATTTTAAAATCATTTAGGGAGACCGGAACATCGCACTCTTCTGCATGAGATCTAACAGAGGACAGTGGGGGGGGACCCAAGAGGAAGACCAGTTCTGCAACTACGCCCAGCATGCTCGGAAACTCTAGTCATTAGGGTACGGCAGGTAGAACCAACGTACCGCGATTCACAACGTGAACAACTGTATTGGTACACCAGAGACGAGCCCAGTGAGGGTGGCAGTTTGTCTTTGAAACGAAATAGAGAACCAATTGTAAGATTATTCACGAGGATCATTTGAACTTTGAGCTGCGGGAAAAACTTATTAATAAGGGATTTAACATCCTCGCTTAGTTTGAATGATTGATCTCCAAAATACGGCAACTTCACAAAGAAAGCTTGTACAAGATTGAAAAGATTGAGAATGATCATAAATTTTTGACAAAAATTTATTAATGTGCTTGTCAACAACAGAAGATGGAAATCCGTTTTTGGCAAAATATCCTCGCAAAAAATCGAACTCTCTGTGTAAGTATTGAAAGTTAGAACACACATTATACGCCCTATGGACGAGACTACGGATGCCGCAAACCTTAAAATTGTATGAACAAAAGCTAAAAAAGCTGGTCCCGAGCCCAGAAAAAATTTTCTATAACTAAAACGTCTCGTCATATTTGAATGATTTTATTCTTTACTTAAATTTTTCTTGAAGCAATCTAAGTCAAGAGCGAAAGACGTAATTACTAAATTTTATGGTAACATTTTTTCATTAATGAAAATTGACCTATCACATCCCAGTAATGCACTATTTTATGGGATTTAATGCTTGTGCTCATTGTCAAATCGAACTTATGTTTTCAACAATTGTCTTAGACTTTTTAAAATTTCCTGAGTTTTAACTTTATTTATAAACTTACTGTGAAATATTAATTTTTACGCGCTTGTTCGTAGGTTTTTGGGTTCAAACTGAAGCCCTTAAATTATTAAACAATTTTAATTTTCCTTTTTTGTTCATTATTTTAATTCTATCCAAGATTTTGAGCTTCAGTTATAAAAAATATTTGATTTTTCCACATATTAAATGAGAGTATTTTCTTAATTGCACGCTGCTGAACGGAAATTTTAGAGGTCCGTTGTAGTAGGGCTCCGAAATTTGTCTAATTCTTTCAAAATGTAACTAATGATTTTTCAAAAATAAATTGTCGTGAAAATTGTGTTAACTCCGTGTCAGATCAAATAAATTCGCTATAGTTACTGTATTTTTTTGGTCCATGTACGAAGTGTCTATGTATAAGCCTATTTTAGACGAGAGTAAGAATTTTCATAGACATGGAAAAGAACACACATCAAGGCTTCCTTCACTTGACCTGCACATTTAGGTATTTAATATTAAAAACCATTCGAATGAATTAATTTGATGTTACACAGAAACTTTTTAAATTTTCTTCAATTTTATTGACGGATTGAAATGACGTACTTTGAATGAAGAATGAAATATTGATATTTTTTGTTGCAAAGTCACAGATTTTTAGGCAATTAGGACCTGCTATAAATATTGACTTCTATGGCTTGCCATAAATACTGACCTTTACTTTGTGTACATGAAATTTTCTAGTTTAACAATACGTTCAACGAAAACTGTGAACTATTCAGTTGTTTTTTTGTAAATTCGTAAATCCACATGTACTGTAAATTGAATGATTGATGGAACAAGTAAATTAAATTTGGGTTTGGAGTACCGTAGATTTGAACCAACTTTGCAATGGCTGGGCTAAGTGTGTCATATGACGCACAAAAAGTGTATCATGGCGCCTTCATGACACAAAATTGTGTCATGAAATAAAAAATACCTCAATTTTTGAGTTATTTTAGGTATATGAGAGTAAGAATAAAACTCTTCAAATTTTGAGGTATTTTAGTAATGAAAACACCTCGATTTTCATCAGAGTGTATCATCAAAATGAACCCCTGTAAGCTCGTCGAACTCTAATCCTCCCCTCTCTCCCTTCCAGCTCGCTGCCAGGAGTAAGACAGACTTCCTTCTCCATAAAAATTTCATTAACTCTCATATATGTTGACGATGGAATTATGTTTATACATGATAAATTGGAGTGTTCTTTTACGATAAAGGTTTGAACAATATAGGCAGGAACCTGACCTACAGCAAGAAGCGTGAATCTTCGACGAACATTAAGCCAGCTACGCTTGAGCGTGATGACCTCTAAATTTTCCGCTGCCTGTATCTAACTTCTCAGCGGTAAGGACAAGAGGCAAGACGCCGTGGGAGCTATCAGTTCCTAGCCTTCTTCGAAGTAGAAGTTTGCAAGACTGTCTATGAGCATGTCGTCACTCTGACGCATTTCTTGATTCTTAAGATCACTCACAACTTACAAAAAATTTGCTACAACCGAGTCTATGGTCTCAGAAGCGATTTAAATGTGAGCTTACTCTCTCACATGGGAAACCTTCGCATGCAAGTCCAATTAAATTTTGATGAAAATTTACGTATTGATTCATACATTAATATTTACGATTTTGAAACTACAACGAATTCTTTCGATTCGATATGTATTATGTTATATACTTTCTTCTTTAAAACTGCCACTTAATGAATAACTTGTCCCTTATGAAGTGGGCATCTACATACTAATAAATTTCTTTGGTCAAAATTAATCAGTTTCGCTCAATTTCCTAATAGAGTATTGTAAGAAACATTCAAGTGAAATTTTTAGAATTGTAAATAAAACATTTTCGAAAAGATCGCGACTTCCAATTCATATTTCCTTGGTTATTTACGATCTATGTAAATATAAAAATTTTGCGATTAAAGTAATTAAAGTGTTAGATCTTTGATGTTGAGATGTCTCTAAAAATGACGATTACGCTTGAGTCCACAGAAAAGGAGCCAGAAAAAAAAAGATAGATTGAGAAAGGTACGAAAGGCCATTGCTCTGTGAATAGAGATCATCTTGTCACCGGGCCCTTAACTTTCCTGTGTCAGGTGGCCAAGCATTCAAGTCAATGACCACAGCAACAAACCAGTAAAAATAACGTTTTCTGTTTTTTTCAATTTTCTTCTCAACAGGCGTTTATTAAAAGTTTTGAAAGTTTATAAATTTATTTGCAGGTATAACAGATTTATCAAAAGCACGGTTTTTTTTATTAGAACACACGTTTAAAAGATTGTTAAAATCATAATTGGGTGCATTGCACGGTAAAGCCTCATGAACTTTATGACAATCAAAGTGGCAGAAGACAGACTTAGTTTTAGCACAACTGCTAAAACAGGACGGAGGATGCACAGCACAACTACGTGCACTTGACTCGTCAGCGTAACTGCTAAAACGTCCTCAGGTACACCGTAATGATCGACTGGTCTGCGCGACTGCTCCCTGCAGCTCCCACGTGACTGCCTACTGGTCAACCGGCACACACATCTGTGACCGGCATGCTGAGGTTCCAGCCCGCGGTTCCAGCACCAATGCTGCCGTACAGTACAGACCGCAATGTTACTCATAGCATCACGCAGGAGAAACAGTTTACCGAACGAGGCAGTGAAGGACCTTGTCGTTCACAATCTCTACACCGAAGCGCAGTAGATTTGAAATTTATTAACGGTTGTTCAACTTATTCTCCCGCTGCTGTTATCATTGCTCAAAGTAATGAAAGACAAAAAAAACTAGAAGTTCCACGGAATCTTATTCCGAATTAAGATACGTTCCTTTTGTTCACATTTTGAGTTCTCCTTACTGATGGTACTCTAATTCCAAAATGGCTTTAAAGGTCACTCCGATTCTTCCGATCCAGTACCTTCCATCCAGCGCACACCACCACGCCTAAAGAAGAACAAGTCATTCAGAGTGCCACAGATTTCGTCAATTTGATGATTTATATTAACATTAAATAAAGATCCTAATTAAGTATAAATAGTAGCGATACTTGAATATGGCAGTTGGAAGCAATTAATTTGATGATTCTCACTCAGAGGACCAGAACCTGACGATTTCTACGTTGATTAAGCGCAAGTGCTCCAGGAGATACTCCACGCTCGCCCAATCTGGGCCATCAATGTGACGGTCCTCGGCACTCTCTCACGTGAACGAGTTCCTCCAGACCAAGGAAGAGGAAACAAGTTAGGGTCATTTCTATGGGAGAAAATACACCTTCACCTTCTCTTGTTCGCCTAGCCAATAGAAAGGCTTTATTTCAAAGAAATTTTATGACGTCACCAAAACGCAATGTCGTAAGGCCAATAGTGGAGCAAGATTTGGGGGTAGTAGAGCTACCAGATGCAATTTGAGCGCTGCTATTGGTTCGTTGCCGTGGCGTCAGCAAACCACACCGTCAACGAAAAAAAGACTGGTTTGAACCTACCTTCTTACCTCTACCTCCAGACCGGCAGCCTACTGAACCAGTGCTGTCTCTCATGAGCGCGCACAATGCTGCATGCACCGAGCTAGACTAATTCCGTGATACTATGCATATTATACTATATGTGTAACATAAAATTACCTTTTGAACAAGAACATTTGAATGGATGCATGCTGCCATTAATGTAGAATTTTAAAACAACTTTAATGTGTAGTTTAATTCAAAATTTTTTTATTTGACTTGTATCTTTTACGCCACCTAAAGATCTGAATCACACACGTTGCCTCCTGATGCTGGATACTTAGCATATTGTACGACAGCTTGTCTTTAGATTGCAACACCGGCGAAAATGTTATGTATTCCTAGCAGAAAGGAAAAACGATTGTCTTGCTCATCACATCCAATGGAAACATTAAACACAAAAAACGCTCGAATTAACGAGTGATTATGTCAAATCTTAACTCAACTTAGGGTTGGATTAATTTGAATTTGACTTGAATTAATTCGAACTTGACTTGGATTAAATTGAACTTGACATGGATTATATTGATCTCTTGACTTGGATTTATTTGAAATGAAAAGTTGTAGAAGGTCACAACACAGCTTCAAGAGAAGCGGCGTAAGTATACACAAAGTGTTTTGTTCTTTAAAATTTTAAAAACTTAATACATTTTGCATTTTCGGTCTTCCAATTTTGTCATTCAATGAAGTAAAGCGCACAATCATGGGTATTCAGTTGGAGGTTTAGGTTTCGTAAGCTTTTCATTCCTTCACATTCTGGACAGTTTGTTGCTCCGTTCACTTAGAGCGTCCGTTCGCCACCGCGCCAAAATCGAATCTCAACCTCAGATCTCGCGATAATTCAGTCAAAAGGCATATTGCTTCTTGATAACAAGACACAATTTGAAAAATGAGGAACGGAACGCTTTCATTCGGAGCATACCTATCTTTGGCAGCAAAATGAAAAAGGCAGTCATTAATATCTGCGTTCATTCTTTCACAGCAACCATTTAGCAGTGAGTGGAATACCATATCGTCTTTCAAGACTGTTTTCAAATTTCACTGACGTCTTGGATAAGCTTATTAGTCAAAATTTGCTGTTTGGCGCAAAATATTGTATTACGTATTTAACAAGGGCTCACGTAACAGAATCGGCAGACTTTTCTTTTTTTGTGTCACGTTTTAAAATCGGATGAACTATCATGGCGTTTGAGAAACCATTTGTTATTTTGTTGCATTTTTGAGCCATTACTTGAATTGGAAGCAAAGATATCTGCTTTTGCATCCATACAGTAACGGCATGTACTCAGATGAACTCAGGAGCAATCACGTCTTGGGACTCAAATAACGATAAAGAACTGATCAAAGCCAGAACTGGAAGCTTTTGTGCTCGCCGTGGCACAGTGGTTAATTAAGGGCATCGCCCTTGCATGGAGGAGTCGAGGGTTCGTATCCCGGCGCTGGCGCGGCGATTTTCCCCGTTAGGTATAAGGGAAAGCTCAAGCACAATACCCACTCAACCCAGGTGTCGGAAATGGGTACCGGCTTTACGGGGGAACCGTCATGGTGTCCTATATATAGTGTTAGTTATAAGGCATTTGAAAAACCAATGTTCAAATGTTCATTTCAAAAACCAATGTTCCTAAGATGCCGATGTTTAACGGGATTGCATATACGAACACGGAGAAAAGGACAACTATTGTGATGAAAAATTTATTCCCGCTGCAGCTTTTAGGTAGCTCAACCATATCAACTGCAATTCTCTCCAAAGGAAAAGATACTCGGGGAATTCACTAATGGAGCTTTGATTTTCTCTGGCATCGCATCTTTTGGCATTGAATGCAATTTTGAACGTGCTTCTTTACGTGTTTATCTTGGTTAAGCCATAGAAATATATTACGAGATATTTCGAGAGTTCTGAGGAAGCCCTTATGAGCCAAGAGATCGTTATCTTGATTCAAATTGAAAGCAACTTTTTTCAGTAGATTAGGACTAACAGTTTGTACACTTACTCTGCCGTTCTTACTCTTCGTTCCAGGAATCCTACATAGGACTTCGTTTTCATCAACAAAATTTTCGCATTTGTTGGTTATTTTAGCAATTGTGCTATTATTCTTGCCGCTTATTATGCCTCGCTTATTCGATCACCCTGAGTCCTTCTTCTCATGCACGATGTTATGTAATTTTACTGTGTTGGTCTTTGTGATATCAATGCAGTCGTCTGCGCTATTGCTGTCTCGAGTAACACGAGCGTCTGCCTCTGCAGTGCGCATGCTCACATTTTGGGCTGATGTGTTCACACACGTTCGTTTTTTCCGAGATAATTGGTCTAGTCAGCGTCAACCTCTGTATTGACATTCCTCTCTGCTCTAGGAAGATAGTCAGGCCAATGGTGTTTTGATCCAGGATTATATTGAACAGTGAAATTATATTCCTTGCGACCCAATTATTCGCAGGAGACTCGAAGAATACCCCTATTACGTGTAAAAATATCAGTTACAACTTCAAATTCTTTTCAGTTGAGGTACAGGTCGAAATGCTTAACGCTATCATGAATTACAAGTCCCTCAGGGTTCAGTGGCAGAATATTTTAGCTCATTGCTTTTAAATTTTATACCTTAATGCGCACAAAAGGCCTCGCGGCCCCATACATTTGGAGGAAAGCTTCTGTTTTACTCCTCAGAAGCTTCAGTGTGCAGAACAAATTTATTTCTGTAATCTGGTAACTTGAGAACGGGAGAAGAGATAAGCTTGTCCTTCAGGGCGTTAAATGCTCGTTGGTTCGTATGAATTCATTCAAAGGCGTTCACCTTCATTATAAATTCATTCAGAGGCTCTACTGTTCGAGCATAGTGACGTACAAATTCTAAATAAAGCGTGCATGCTCCTAATTATCTCCAAAAATTGTAAAACGTCTCGGTGTAACAGCATCATACAGCTATTGCTCAAACATTCTCAAGGTTTGGGCGACAGCCCGGATGCACGTACACAAAGGTCAAGGAAAGTCACGGGGCCTGTGGCTAATTTACATTTCTTCAAATTGAAATATTTGTTAGATTTATTTACCGCGAGCGAATGCATTCCTACAAGTAAGACAAAAAAATAATCTTTGTATCTAACAGGCATCAATAATAACAATGTGGACCAAATGAGCTACACGATGCTTCTGTGCCACCTATTAAAAGATGAACATATTCAACAGTAAACTGTGGAAAAACTTTGTGTATTAATATTTGATACCTTAATGCTAGGATCAAGACATGCGCAAGTACAGTTTGATTTTCTCATCAATCTATTTTCAGCAGAAGTCGCGTTTTCAGTGGTAACTTTATAGTTTTAATTTTGTTTCCTCTATTTTAGCATGTAAGTTTCAAGCCTACTTGTGAAGCTGAATAGGAGGGTCTACCGCTAATTTCAAGAGGTATAGAATTTTAGAATTTAGGATCACCAGAACGGAAGTTGCTGTGAGATCTGGCTTTTGAGTAATAAGGGAGTTAAAGCTAATTTCTATTTCATGTCAAGTAGTCAGGTTTGTCCGCTAGAACGTACATTCGAAATCGAAAGTCAGAGTTATCATTAGTATTTGATATTTTGTACAGAAGCTTCGGAGAGAAAATCGGCAAAAATCAGCCATTTTCAGTATTTTTATGAACATGAATGAATCCTTTGTGTAGCCGTTTTATGATGGGTTGGAGAGAGTTCTAATAACCTTTTTAGTCGTGTGAACATTTAATCAGTTGTACTGAGTACTGCAAGCTAACTTCCTTTTTTCGTATTGTTATAAAACAAAACATAGAAAAGTTATATTTTTATTTATTTGTTTAAGCAAAAGCTACACATTTGATGTCGTGGTTTAAATGGTTTTAAAACCATATCGGTTAAGTGACGCCCTCGAATATTGATATACTGGGTGAACCGAAATCTGCTGTTTCTCGTCACTCTCTCCAGAATTTCGTTTGGTACATATGTTGGCCGTTCCTTCCTGAATGTTTCTTTTCAGATCTGCCAGAGTTTGTGGGCAGTCAATGTAGACACGGGATTTCAAATACCCCCATAAAAAGAAGTCACGTGAGGCCAAATCGGGAGAACGCGCCAGTCACTCCAAATCGCCTCTCAGTGAGATGAGGCACCCTGGGAAGCGGTTTCGCAACAAGGGCATTGATGACCTTGAAGTCTCCACACAGAACTCTGTGGTCTCCAATTCATTTTTTCTGAACACCACCAGTCACAATCAGTACCTCCGAACGTCGTCTCACACAAAAGAATAGATTTCCGGTCAGAGACAGGTCCCAAAGGCGCACTATTGGGAGTGATTTTGGAAAGCATGCCGAGTTGAAACCACCGAACTTCAGTTGGAAAAATAGGAGTCAACGGCAAATACTCTCTCTTTGCTCCTTTACGGTTTCTTAAGTCTACCTCACTTCCTACCGTTGCGGGGTCAAGATTCTCGTCTCTGGTCTGCTTCCCCAATTGCTACGTCTAACGTAGTACAGATTCTACTTTTAAACATAATAACATCTTTATCGCCACAGCTTATAAAGACAATGAGTTGTGCTCCATTTTTAACCACAGAAAGAGTACACACAATAGCAACTGTTTTAGTTTACAGTTTGTTCCAGTACTCCGGTCTTTCCATTTAATTGTTTGGGTGCCCTTGAATTGGTGTGAGACACTGTTAGACTCTCTACAGCTATTTCATTTGACGTTCGGGTATTATTGAAGGAAGGATGCTTGGATTGCTTCACGATATTAACAGTAAAATGATTTTATGAAGCTAACGTTCTGGAGAGGCAAATAGAATCGCTCATTTTTACGCAACTACTCTGCATTTTATTCCTAAGTATTTCAACTCTTTTCAAGAAATCGTGTCTTAAGAGTAACGCGTCTGAGGAGAATATTTCGTTGATGAATATACAAAACTGTAATAGTAAGTGGAAAATTTATTGAAAATTAATAGTACAATTTGGAAATACGTGGCAGTCATTCATCAGCAACTTAGGCTCTTTAAACTCTATTAAATAAAGCATGACCACAGTTGACATCTGTACGTCGCAAGTCTGAGCGTCAGATTCCTTGTTTTACCCGGACCTGTTCGCACGGATCGGACCATTTGGGCCGTACGAGCACATTTAAGTAGCGGCTGGAGACGTAGAGGTGGTAATACAAAGGCCCAGGTCTGCGTGCAACGCTTGTTTCATAGTATTGCACTTTATCACTGTTAGGATTTTAGAATTTTATCACTCATAGAAAGATTTATATGCGTGAAATTCCAATTTATCACGTATATAAAATCAAATGTGCATGCATCTAAAAAAGATTACTATTGGGCGATGTGTAGATTTCATTTTTGAAAAAAATATTGCAGCGAAGTTTTTTTCGCTTTTTCAAACGATTTTCGTAAAAACAAGTTACAATTTGTTTCATCGACATAGATGATATGTCGGCAGTCACTGAGCTACTTCCAGTCTACTCTTACTGCACTTATTCTTTAGGTTCTACACTTTGCAGCTTCTATCTCTATTTATATGTTTTCCACCCTATTTATCTCAGGGAGAAAACACTTTTTTTCAAACCTAACTAAGAACAAAGCATTGAGAGACTAGTACCAAAGCCTTTCAGGTGACGAGTCAAACAAGTAACCTCAGTTAGTGCAGAGTTGTACAAGTAATAATCTTATCTTTGATGAATTATTGCGTCCGCCGACATTTCACGTTTGCTTATCATTTATGATGTGAAAAATTACCTCTCTCTCACTGCACGCCACTTAATTAGAACTTCTGAACATCGGTTACCTCTAAGAACATCTTCAAATCTTTCACTTTTTGAAATAATAGAGCAATTTTTAAAATTGTATTTACATGAAGATTCTTTTGATCTTACGCCTGAGATACCGACTAATGTAACTCAAATTTTCAAATTAGTTCATAAAGGACTTTGTCAAATTTTCATTTTTGAGAAAATATCCTCATGGCAGTTAAAAAACGAACACTGATAGCTCCAGTGACATTCAAATCAAAACTTTCGGACGCTTCGATGACCTTCATAACACAAATGACCCAATGCTTCAATTCCAAAATTAGATGAACTGCTTCCAAGATTCAAGCCTCTCGTCATCTGGCCCCAGTAAGATAAAAGAACTTATTATCACTAATCATTCCTTTTCTGGTATTATGTTGAGTCTTCAATGGTTAGAAATCGCACAGAGCGTCAAGTTTGTGCAAGAAATTTATTCAAAACTAATTTCGCTTTCAATGATGTCTGCACTTGACTTCGGACTCAAAAAGAAACGCACCATTTCAATAAACAAATTTCTCTTAGATCTACTCTAAAACTTACTGTACCGTTTAACTCATTTTTCAAAAATTCATACAACCTGAATGATAATATAGAGTACTCTAACGATCTTAAGAATAACTGTAAAATGTATTGAATTACATTTCTAACTCAATAGCTCCCTCATATAAAATTTTGTTAACGTGCACACCCATTTCTTGCCTACTGATGGCTCACACTCTCTTCCCTCTACAATAATTGGTTATTATAAAGTACGTACAAGAAATAGGTTAGCATTAATATCGAAGGTAACAAATACCGAACGTGATATACCCTTTTCATCTGGAAATCATCGAGCTACAACCACCTATTTGAGAACTGTGAAATCACACGAAAACAGAAGATTTCGATCAATAATCGATGATGGATCAATCATCCAACATCTTTAATCATTACTAGGAATATAGAAAAGACCAACATCTTTAATCTCACTGTCGGTCCCTCAACCAGAAATCGCCACAACCTTTGCCTTCATAGCCAGGAAAATACAAATTCCACAGAATTCCTGTCCCTACCTAAACCTCCTAATGGTAACACTGGGGAAGGGGGGGGGGGGNGGGGGCGCTGTTTCAGTAACTTTGAGTTGCATTGGATATTTTAACTGATTCTAAAGGAGTTCTATGCACAGATTTCAAATCTGAAATTAGTTTTCCTCTACAAGCTCTAGTTTGTGTGCAATTTGAGGTTAATGAAATTGTGCAAATGTGAACTTGCGTAAGCATTTGAACATGTATAAGCACTTACACATAATTTAATATAGACAGCTTCTAATATTTTGATCATTCTTTTTTTGTTCCAGCTCAAACATGATTTTCAATTAGAGACATCATTGCAGAAACAAGCCTGATGCCTTCTGCTACATTTGTGGATGCTACACACTAAATCGTCGGAGACGTAACATATCCTCGTTCGTCAAGCGTGCCTACAAGGTTTATTTTGAAGTTCATCTTGGTGATCAAGACAAGCAATGGGCTCCTCATGTTGTTTGCCACAATCGTGAGGAAATGCTTCGAGACAGGACCAAAGGAATATTCAAAGGTCTGCCTTTTGGAGTTCCAATGATTTGGCGCGAACCCACCAAACATGTAACTGGCTGTTATTTCTGCATGGTAAACACAACCCGGTGTTGGGCGGAAAAACCGACATAAATTACGGATCCGTACACTCCCTCAGCCATTCGGCCTGCTCCGAACTCTGAAGAAATTCCTGTTCCAGTATTCAAAGGTTTTCCTTCATTGGACCATAAAGACATTGGACATGATACAAGCGAACAAGACAGTTGTGACTGAATTGTCAGAAAAGTATTCACGATCGGAGAAATGTTCTTCAGACTCGGAACTTTACCCCCTTCCTCAAGCCTTTTACCTAGGCTGCATGAGCTGAATGATTTAGTGCGGGATTTAGGTCTTTCAAAGAAAGCAGCAGAGCTTTGGCATTAGGATTACAGGGCAGAAATCTTGTTGATCACTCTGTTAAAGTATCAAATTTCAGAAAGCGTGACCACCTTTTTGTGACCTTTTCAGAAGACAGACAGTTTGTTTAATGCCATGACATCCCATGACTTCTAAAAACCTGGGTGTACCTTACTATAGTCTGCTGATTGGAGACATTTTGTAGACAGTTCAAAACGCACTCTAAAGTGTGTTTTTTTTCATACAATGGCAATGTTTATGGAGCAGTACTTTTCGGTCACTCCGTGCATTTACGAGCAGACTATGATAACATGAGAATGGTCATGGACTTATTGAAGTATCATGGACACAGTTAGATCATTTGTGTAGACTTAAAGATGGCAAACTTTCTTCTTGGACAACAGAAAGGTTGCACCAAGTTTCCATGTTTCCTCTGCATGTGGGAGAGCCGAGCACGAGACAGACATTGTGTCCATGCAGAAGGACTGGCCTACTCGTGGCACTCTTGAAGCAGGCATGCCAAATATCATACAAGACCCAATTGTAAGCAGAGATGAAATCATCTTTCCTCCTCTTCACGTCAAATGATGTTTGATGAAATAATTTGTCAAGGCACTAAAAGCCGAAGGTAAATGTTTCCAACACATCATCACAGCCTTACCAGGGTTATCATTTGAGAAGATCAAAGCAGGCGTGTTTGATGGCCCACGGATTCGAACCTTAATTATTCGAGATGATCAGTTTGTTGTTAAGGTGACCGCTTTAGAAATGGCAGTGTGATTTTCCTTTATGGCAGTCGTTCAGAACTTCCTTGGCAGAGAACTGCAGAAACAATAAGGCAGAGAACTTGTGTGTAGGAAACTTGTGAACAGAATGTTCCTTGCTTTTCGTGATATTGGGTGCAATATGAACATCAAGCTTCATTTTTTGAACCGCCACCTTGATAAGTTCCCTGACAACCTGGGGACTGTGAGTGATGAACAAGAAGGACGATTCCAAGAAGACCTAAAGATCATGGAAGAACGCTACTAAGGGTGCTGGGTCAAAAGTACGCTGGGACAAAGATGAAGGGTACAAACTCAAAAGTTAAAAACGCAAATTCCTGCCTGAATAATATGCACAAATAAATTGATAAGCTCTCATCAGCTGTGGTGATGTTCTGAAGGATTGTAATCTAACTATGGAATAAGATTGATGTCTTTTAAGAAACGCTATTAGAAAATACGGCACGACCTATTTTAATGTTCTGTTTTTCTTCCTTAATAAATATACAGAAATTACTTTCACACCGATTTAAGATTCAAGTGAGCAAAAGAATTGGGGCTGATGTTTCAATTTCCTATAATAAAAAAAAATTTAAAAATTATAAACGTCAAATTGCATAAAATCTGTAACTTGCAGACAAAAACCGACTTCAGATTTGAAGTCAACACACTCAAATAGATTTTGGATAGGTCGTTTTTAAATGCAACAAATAAGTTTTCCCCTGTGTAACCAAACTCAAACAAAAATTGTCAAGCCTCATTTGTGCACACGTCTGTTCCCATGGATGAATTTAAAGAATTACTAGAAAATAGAGCCCTTTCACACCAAAAGTGATGGACACTGCCTCCTTCGTACAGTAGCACACCAGCTTAACGCTCAACCAACTTCAAAATAGAATTATTATTCTTTAAAGGCCGCAATCATAACAGAAAGCATATCAAACGAAAACACACACGCCAAGTTTGTTGAGAAGTATAGCGGCCACTTTGGTATGCTTAGAATACACACATTGATGACAAACATTTGATCATGCTGCTGGAGACCTCAAACCACAAATCATATCAAAAGAGACAGGCAAAGAAACTCTTATCTTCAAAATGAAGATTATACTAAATACAATCGTTTTAACAGATATTTCTGTTATGAACGAACGTTTCGACCTCTAAGGTCATCATCAACGAATATCTGAAAAAAACACGCGGAAAAATACCTTCGTATAATAAATTGAAGAAAATGCAAATAGATGGTAAACTGCTAAACAACAGTTGTTTTTAAAGGGTATCACGACTGCATATTGTTTAAATCGGGTTTTAAGCGGCCAATAAAAAGGGATTCGAAAATACGTAAATCAGAGATTGAGTTAGCAGAGTTTAGGACGAAAAATTCTTGCTGCAAAACAGGAGATTTACACTGATCTGAATGAATTCTTAACAGTTCTGAAACTTCTGCCAATATGCTCAAACACTCTAGTGTTTGAGCCGGAGACAATGTTATTCCATTCCAAGTGATTTCCGGCCACAATGTTATTCCATTCCAAGTGATACCCGGCCACAATGTTATTCCATTCCAAGTGATATCCGGCCACAATGTTATTCCATTCCAAGTGATATCCGGCCACAATGTTATTCCATTCCAAGTGATATCCGGCCACAACGTTATTCCATTTTATCTCATGTACATGTCCGTACAATGCTGAAGAGAATACGGATAGGATGTGAACGCTGAGAGGTTTTCTTTGCTGTTGTTACTCGACGGTAACTTGAGTTTTCTTAAAATTTCTGTTAGGAAATTAAAAAACATTTCATTTTTACGCTTTTCGAAATCATTTTTCCTATTACTTATTTTTCCTCATGTTATTTCTTACGATTACACAGAGCTTGACTGTCATTTTAGATGTAGCAAGAGCAAGATTGTCTTTCATGTTTATTATTATTTTTCTTATATTCATTTAAAGTACGTTTATATATGAATATGTGTATGTAAGGGTTTGCATGTGTGTCTATATATATGTGTGCACATGTACATGTTCACACATATATATACGCACATATGCATACGTATGTTTCTATTTCTATTTTTTGCGAATAAGCATAACCATAAGACACATTACATTTTTTTACCTAAAGCTCTGCGACCAGTTAACACTGAACAAAATTCCATAAATAAATATATTTATGGCATTTGCTTAGTGATTTAAAAATATGTCTATCACGATCCCAGAGGGCATTTCTGCGAATAGATGAAATTAATAATATAAACAGACAAATGAAATAAGGCGCTAGTGAAAAACTTATCTCTCTGTCCGTGTGCTGAACCAGCCATGAATTTCATTTTTGCGTGTAAGTTTGTTTACGCGTTTCTAGATGTGTGTATAGTGTTGGGCGATGTTCTTTATAAATTACTTTGTGACTAACCTTTTCTCAATACTTGAAAGTCATTTACGACGGTGTTTCAATCTGCTTTTGTATTGCGTTTTTTGTCTGTTTCTTACTTCGATTCAACTAATAATTTAGGAATTCCGAAGAATTCTTTAGTAGTATTTGAATTATTTATAAGTTGTCAGCCATCTCCTGGAACATAAAATATCCAAGAGATGGTATTTTTATTTTTATTTAACTATCCCTTGAAAGGGTTACTCTATTAGCACGCCACGTATAGTTTGTTTATTAGTACGCCTTGTATGGCGTATCTACTTGCACACCTCGGATAGTTTGTCTATTAGTACTCCTCGTATGGAACGTTTGTCTTAGGACAAACAACGTCTTATATTAAGAAAATTTTAAAAGCCAATATGTTGGCACGTATCTCATGATAAATAATTGGATGTTGGCACGTATCTCATGTGGCAACGTTTTTGGAAATAAACGGTTTTTCTTTCTTTTTTCTTTCTTTCTAGATTTTAGTGCACGTGTGGTAGAACCGACATATACAGACCCACACGATGGGCAACAATATTTATAAACAATAGTGGAGACTATAGACACAGGTAGTTTGTGCTTGAATGAAAACAAAGTACTGATTCTAAAATTGTTCCCGTATACAATTTGGAGGTCCACACATAAAAGATTTCATAGTAGGAGAGCGTAGCTCCTTCTTCAGCTTCTCGGACTAAAAACCAAAGAACGCCATAGACTGTGATAGACACTTAAAGTTTCTATTTATCCACTGTCGGCGGCATCGTATCATATTATATTGGTTTCCAATAATTTCACAAATCTGTTAAGTAAATGTAATACATCGTTTAAGTAAATGGATAGCCATCGGATAGCCATTGTTCAAAAAAATCGTTTAAGAAATTCAAGCTCATTTTACTATGATAAATAATTGGAACCAATTTCATTTGCCGGAACAGTAGCGTCTTGACGCTCTTCATATTAAACTGTAACAGACAAAAATTAAAATAGCCCATGCCAGTAAAAATGTCTTTCCAATTAACAGAGGAGCAAAAGGTATTATTTGTGCGCTATACCATACAATCTAAAAAGGACAATTTGTTACTAGATTCGGTCTACATTGTAACCTTAATGCTAGCATGTTTTCCATTAAAGTAGTGAAGAAACAATCTGGCATGAGACAGATCCCGAAATAAAACGAAAGTGTCATCAACATTTCTAGGATAAAATACTGGCTTAAAAGGAACAGGGCACTCTGAGAGCCAATTTTGCTCTTGATACGACATAAAAATATTAGCAAAGTTTCGCCCCAATGGCAGCCCTATGCCTAATCCTTCCGTTAGCTTATGAAATTTACCATTGAAAAGAAAAAAACGAATAACGCACTGCAAAGTCTAACAATGTTTTGAAAATTGTTCTTTTCATATTATGTACGGTATTTTCTACAATAAACAAGTACTACAAACAAAAATCGATGGTTTCGGTCCCTCGAATATTAGGGAATAAATTTTCAACATCAAACAAATCCATGTACAGCGTGTCGGCGTTGCGAGCAGTGGAGATCTCCTTAGCAAATGAATTGGAATTTAGCACACTATATTCGTTGGTAGCCAATGGGTTCAGAATAGGCACTAAATATTTTACAATCTTATAAGAAAAGGTGTTTTATATGCTGAAAATATTGGTCTCAGTTAAATCAGACGAGGCAACCAGTGTCGCGTTGCCAATTGCTGAGAGAGGTATAGTAGCTCGCAATGACTGTGGCATGTGACTTCTTCATTTCATCATTATGTGAAAAGAATTAGGAACGTATGCAAAACTCAGTTCCTGTTTTACGCTTTTGAATGTCCCTGCGTTATTAATTGTCCTTATTCTTTAAAAATTGAGATTGAAGGGTCAGACAACTTTTAATTCAATAGAATTCTTTTGAAGTATTATTAACTTCTATGGAAATATTCTTGAAATTGTGAGAATCAATTTCAAATGCAATATTAAAAACATCATAATATTGTAATCAATATTTAGCATTTTCTCACGGCTTATATCCGCATATCAATATAATAATTTGTATTTTTGTTTCGCACAGAACAAAACAAAAGAAACCGTAAATTACTTAATTAAGATCATTCATTTGTTGTATTGATATAGTTAGGTTCAAGTCTAAAAAACATATTAAATGGTTTGACCATTGAAAGCCGAATAAAGTATTGCCTATTTTCTACTCGATACGTATGATAGACAATTAAAATGAATGCACATTAAGTTACCCGACTTCATAGCGTCAATCTTCTTTTTCCGGTTACTTTTTGTAGCAGGTAGTGATGCTTTTTTTTATTTTTTATGACTTTGATAGTTAAATAATATTCAGCTAAACAGCTAAACTGTTAAACTTATAAACATATGGTTTATGTTTTTAAACTTCTAACCATTTTATTTATCATAAAATAGTACCTGATAAACATTCAATTATAATGGAAAAGTGACAACATTTGAA
Source organism: Platorchestia sp. MABIK (assembly GCA_014220935.1). Taxonomy (NCBI): domain Eukaryota; kingdom Metazoa; phylum Arthropoda; class Malacostraca; order Amphipoda; family Talitridae; genus Platorchestia; species Platorchestia sp. MABIK. The sequence goes on from JACJUY010000667.1 coordinate 201,657, forward strand.
CATGAAACGTCGCACAATGTATGTTAAATAGCAATATTTGTTTTATTTTGCACTGCAATCACGACGAATTATGTGCCTAAAATGATACTTAATTGCTTATATAACCCTTAATAGCATTCCATATTATAGTAAATTTATTAAATCCTTCGACTATCTATTGAATTGCAGACCGAGTTTATGTTAGCTCAGTGGGAGGCGGTGTCACAACCACCTATACTCAACAACGGTCAGTTGAGCACTAGCTCCGTCGCTCTGCACAATTCTCCCTTGACAGGAAACCTTTGCTGTCTGTTGGTCGAGGTTTCTGAACAAGCGCGGAAACCAAAACTCACCCAGCAACCACAGTCAGTTGCTTCCAGAGGCACCCGTCGCTGCTTCTAGGCGCAATTGGTTGCCCAGTGTAATAGGCAAAGCTGGGCGTTATCGCGATAAATTATCGCGATAGTTTATCGCGATAACGATTTCGGGTTATCTGTTGTCCGATAATTTTTTTCCCGAGTTATTGATTTATCGGTATCGCCGATACTTTTGGTTCCAAACTATCGATAATCGATAATTTCAGTTTTTCGAGTTCGGGACATTAACTATACGTGTAGGATGTACGTGTTATGGTGTAATAAGGTTAGCCTCTTTTGTGATCTTTTTGATCAAAATGTGGCCTCATGTGGACTGGGACATCTGACAACCAATATCGTTATCGCTAGTATCGGAATTTTGGATAAATCGTTTTATCGGTAATCGATAATCAGCGATAAATTTTTCGCCGATTATCGGTTATCGCCGATAAGGTTTTCGTTATCGATTTCTCGGTTATCGCGATAACGTTTTTTCGTTATCGTGCCCACCACTGGACTAATAGGGCTTTTATGCACCTTATGTAGTCCGTAGAGAATTCCACGAATGGAACCACTGACGTAAAAATTATTATACACTGCTTGAAAGATAACAGAAGAGTTACACAGTTTCCTAAGGAAATTATTGATTTTATCTATATGTAATCCGTAGCACATAGTTATGAATAGGGTCAACAATTTCTTGAAATTTACTGAGATCAGAAACAATTTTGAGCAATCCCTCATTAACCGCTTAAAACCCAATCTAAACGAAATGTAATCGTCATATCCCTTAAAAACAGCTTCTGTTCAGCATTTATCATCTATTTACGTTTTCTTCAATTTATGAAAACATTTTTCAGAGTTTTTTTGCAGATATCCGCTGACGCTGACCTTATAGGGGCCGATACATTCGTTTTCAATAGAAATGTTTTTAAAGCAATTACCTTAGCTATAACCTTCATTTTAAAGCCATGTTGAGTCATACAACCCAATATGATACACAACTCCCATATTTGATAAAAAACGTGGCGTTTGGAGGACCATAATTGACCTCTCATCAGATTTATCAACAAACCACGCTCCTCTGTTGCTCCATCGGAAAAACGACCACGATAGTACCCTTGTTGCCCATGGAATAAATCAGACTGGAGTCTCATAATCTGCGTGAAAAATTACTGTTGTCAATCTAAATAGGATACTCTTAAATGTAACCGACGCTACGCCTAAGAACCTAGACAACACTTACAACTAATAATTTAAGTTACAATAGTTTCAAATAATAATTTGGGAATTCTGAATTCTCTAGTAGTATTTAAATTATTTATAAGTTGTCAGCCATCTCTTGGGATATAAAATATTCAAGAAATAATATTTTTGATTCAACTAGCCTTCGATAGGATTAATCCATCTGCACGCCACGTATTGTTTGTCTATTAGAACACCTCGTATGGTTTGTCGATTAGTACACCTCGTATAATTTGTTTATTAGTACACCTCGTTTGTTATGTCTATTAGTAGACCACGTATAGTTTGTCTATTGTTACTAACCGTATGGTACGTTTGTTTAAGGACGTCTTATATTAAAAAATTTTTAAAAGCCAATATGCTAGCACGTATCTCATGTGTCAACCTTTTTTGGAAAAAACGGGGTTTCTTTCTTTTTTTTCGTTCCTTCTTTGCGAACTACTGAAGCTGTTGCCACGCTCCTCCTTTACGAGCTCCGGAAAGTATAGTTATGCGCTCTTGCCTGACTTCCGCACACGGCAGATTTTAAGAGGAAGTCGGTAACCGACAAAGCTCAGTACACTGATACGTGCGTACCAGAGTGTTTCCTTACTCCTGCCATGGTTGTCTAAAGCTACTGAAACTGTAGTTTACAGCTACAGCTAAATAAACCTCATGTTGCGTTGAAAAAAAAACTACACAACAATCTGCATCCTATTGTCGCAAATCCAGCCTTGCTCCTTACCAGAGTCCCGTGCAAGACAACCCATATCTTGCACACTT
>JACJUY010000668.1:0-17008 GCA_014220935.1 Platorchestia sp. MABIK
AAGACCCAGCGAGACAAAGACAACGGGCTGTGCTCACTTCACACGGCACATCCCGAGATATAACAATAGAAAACGTAAAAATAGTGGCTTTGGAATATTTTTAGTAAGTAGAATGCAGGATAACCCGGTATTCTACCCAAATGAGAGGAACGTTTCAACAGGAAAGAGTATTAGCAGCAGAGATGTCTTTTCAGTTCTTTCGCTGCCGAGATCCGTGATGACATTCCGTTGGCGCTCAGTATTTAATGTACTTCTGCCACCTTGTTTGCAACCATAAATTCCTGTGACAGATGAGACAGCGCCACCGACACTATGTTAGTTGTTTGGGTGTGTAACTTTTAAAATCATTACTCATTTGGAAACAGTGAAAAAGGCAGAATGTATTGATTGAGGTACAGAGCACAAACTCCTATACAAAGCTGCATAAGTTGCCTTATCTTTCACTCAAAAGTTTCAGTATTCTCATGCATTCATTTTACCAGGGTTTCAAATAAATAGGTTTCAGAATATTCTGACGTTTGTTATCATCCATGTAGTCTATAAAACAAATCAACCATCTCAATAAGTTGTTAAGCTCAGCCAATACTGCCCAAAATTGTAGTACGGAAAAAATTGATTCATGTAGTCTGATTAGTTTTGGTTTTCGATTTTTTATTTTGGTTTCACGGTTTTTTGAATAGCAAAAGTATATTTGAAAAAAAACGAATTCGCAGCATAGCAGCTTCTGTGAGATGTAAAAGGATTCACGTTAGGTACCCCTTAGAATCTGAGGACCCTTGCAGTTAAGAGCCCAACGACTTTCCTAACTTCGAAATTAAACAAAATGATTCCAGGTAATATCACGCGCGATTCAATAAGGAACCAGTTAATAACACAGCAGATTCATCGCACAGAAGAAACGTAAAATTCAAGCAAAGATACTAGCATTAGCACGCGCCGCCATACGGTCCCCATCAGTATCGCAAGGCACAGAATAAAATTAGAGCGATGTACGCGTGCTATCTCAATTGGTCGAGTTGGTTTATAATGCTGTTCCATTTTATCCTAATTGGATCAGTAGGACTGGCAATCTAATTTCAAGTAAAGGAGTAGTGATGGTCTAATACTATAAGACACAGAAGGTAAGCCGCAGGTTAACGACGTGAAATCTTGGACTATGTTACAATTATTCTTGCTCACTGACCCAACCAAACGTCGAAATCTGAGACGGCAAATTCCTGAGAAATAAAACTACAATTTCACCATATCTCTCAGTTACTCTACACTACAATTTCTTTAAAAATCCAGGGTGATATTTTAAAGTTAGAATTTATTTGAATTTCGATAAAACTTCCATGAATTAAAACATCCAGCCACTGAAAAATTAAATAGTATCCTAGATTCACATTTATTAAATTTTACAAGAAAAAGTTCAAACAAAGTATAAATATGAAGTCACCTAATTTTGTTTTTACCATTTGTCTTTTGTACTATTTGTCAGGATATCTTTGATAATTTCTGTTTTGGACGAAGTCCTTGCCAAACATGTAGAATTGTATCTGGTGTTTTGAAAATTTAGGTTCATTGAAGTATTTCATGTTCAAAGAAAGATTCGAAAAGTTTAGAATCACGTGAGCTCAAATTTCTAAGATAAGAGAACATTGGCAGTACGAAAATATTTTCGTCGCTAATTGTTTGGTTAAAATTATAAGTCCAGCAGAAAAGGCATGATTTGCAGAAACATTTATAAAAAACCTACTGGCACTACTTTAGCACATGCCCCATAAAACCAAAGACTGAACGCTAGGTGTTCTGTGATGCTGCCCTCAAATTTACATTACATAACAGCTACACTTGCTCTGATCTATTTCATTATTAAACCTGAAGCGTACACAGATCATGTTTGTGGAAAAAACTGGCGTGTGATTTATGTCATAGTCTTCTCAGAGTTTTCGTCATAAACATCATCTATAACGTGGAGGCATGAAAAAATTATTTCTGAGCAGCTTGAGAAAGTCCCTATTCCACCACAGATGTTTCATGCAAGAAAACGTTACATAGCAGAATTGTTAGCAAAACAGAGCAATGTATTACTAGTACAGGAAAATTACTCCAATTACAGACTTACCTCGTGAACGCGTACGCGCCGGAAGCATAAGCGTTCATGAAATGGACGTTAAGAAACGTGGCCAACAAGATAGAAGCATTCACCAACACAATGCGGATGATATCAAAATGATATATAAGTGTCGAGCCAATAGGTTTTGAGGAGATACTTTTTGCAACCGGCTTCAACCGGCAACGTGAAAAGATGCTCCTTGTGAAAAGATAAATGTTACTTCAATGAAAATCGGGCGTGAATTTCAAAGCATAATTTATCAGAGAAGAACATGTTCACAGTTCATCAGTATCTCGGATTTGAAATGATCTCGTTCTTTTGAAAAGACAGAAGATCTCTTCTATGATTTAATACATATTTTAGACTAAGAAACTCATTTCCAATAAATTTTTGCAGTTTTCAAGAAGAGCCATCTCGAGTGCAGTTAACATATACTCGTATATCTCAATTCAACCCTTTACGCGCATCGTTCGCTGTAAATGACACGCGTAGAACCGCCCCAACCTCCGTCAGGTACCACCCTTGCTTAATCATAAGACATACCTAAACTCTGTAATTGTGCGGGGCGCATATTGGTGGGAACTAAAAATAACTTTGTGGTCACCCACACAGTGTGTCAAATCTGATATGTAAATTATATGACTCTGAACACTAGTTATCGTACTTATACAGATAGAGTAATGCCCAACGTCTCCCTGTTCCTGACTTGATACAAGTTGGTAATAGTTGAAACTAGATGCAGGCTCAACCTAACTCTCAGGTTGAGAGATGAGATAAAATTGAGAAAATAAGAATAATTCAGCGTGGGAAAAATTAATGCGTGTGCACTTCTGCCGCTGTGCGATGAAGCTTAATGGTGGGAAAATTTGGACTAGACGGAATGACGACTGGTCATGCTTATGAACATAACAATGATGTACTGGCAAATCTCGATGTTCAATAGGAAAATAGAGGCATTAACATTGGACCACAATTGACGCGCTCATGCTTACTGTGTTAGATTTATTCTAGACAGTGATATTTGATCCATGCCATTGATATTATTGCAGCATTGTACGTGAAGTTTAATTATTCCAGGCTCTAATTAAACGCTAACTGAAATTGAGCATGCTTTCCTCAGAAACTTGTTGAAAGCTGTTGAAGGGTAGGTAAAGCTTTAGAAAAGTCTGTTGAATACAAATCTTGAAAACTGATTTTGATTCAAGATTGCAAATGTCGTTGTCACGGCTGGAAATAGCAATTATTGCAAAAATTACGTTCTCGACTCTCATAACTGAGCTGTTTGAAAAACTTGAACAATTTGAACAATTTATTTACCACGAGTGATACATCAAGAAGATTGTTTTTTTAGACTATTAAAATTAATGGACACATTTGTGCATGGTTACTTGGTACAAATGAGTTTCGAGCATTTTAGGACATCCTTTCAAAACGCTAGTCTAAGAAACACCCAGTTCACTTGACCTAGTTACGCTGTGTTCACGCATAACTTTAAATGTTTAAAATGAGCTAACTGAGAACAGCGCTTTCTATGATACACTTAGGAAAATTTTCATTAATTAAGATCATTTAGCATTGTAGAAAGAATTTCATTTTATTGCCTTGCTTCTTTGTAACTGAATCAAAACAGAGATTTAAAATTTTTCTTTGCAGACTGTTGTTCTTTTTAAGGATTTCATCAAGGTTCGAATTCCAAGCTTTGATTCAAGTAAAGTGAACAGTGTACTGAGGCTGGGGTTTTGAATAATAGGGAGGTTTGAATTTGAATCTATTTATTGTTGTAGATCATCTTGATGGCCAGTTTGCGGAAAAATGATCGTTTAAGATCTTTGCCGCCCTCATTTGTTCCAATGCATTTTTCTTTTCAATACGTTCGGTCACCTGGATAACAAAACCAAGAACAGCATTCAGTCAACATGTCATGTATACAAAAAGCGTATTCAGTCATCAGTATCGGGTAATTTGTCCAGTCATTTAGTGTCATGCAATCAACACCCTTGCTGTCACTCGTACCACGTAACTAATTGTGTTCTTTCTTTCCAGGTACGTTCGGTTGTGCATGCAGGAGCAGAGAAAGTCAAAAGAAAAAAGAAACGCAGGTAAATATCGCCATTTGCCACTGCCTGCATTATAGCATTTGAAGCTAGGGCTAAATATTAAGCTAGAGCGTGCAGGGCCTGTGCCGCCATAGCTCCTCCTGAGCTCATTAACATTAAGAGTGGAAGGGAAACGTGGAGTGTCATCAAATCGCTCATTATGCGACTTCCATTGCGAAATTCCACTTGTTCAGCAGAGCAAGAACTATCTAAGCATTTTTTCTAACTATTGATCTGTATCAATTACTTAATTCAAATCCTGCTCTTTGAGTACTATTTTAAACTATTGTTCTAAAATTAGTATTCAAATTTTAATGTACATAATTTTCTCTCTAGGTACTGTTAGTTTCGGAGTGGAAGGACGTGTAAAGTACTCAATAACAGTAAGTAAAAAATTTCTTTTTCGTTCTTCATTTTGGGCTACCATCGAAATTATCGTCCTCAATGAATCTCATCGGACTCAAAATTAGTTTTCCACAAAAGCGATTATTTTTTAAATAAATTAGTAAATCTACGTTCTCTAGCAAAAAGAAATTAATCACAAATTTCAAAAAATTCCTAATTCAAAGGCTTTAATTTCAATACCTACCTGAATTAAGAGCTTATTTTCTAATTGCACGAGCTGTGCAAATGAAAATGTATAACAGCCTCGTTGAACGTTTATTAGGCTAAGTATAAAGACAGTTTTAGTGCAGGAGACTACCTTCTTTGTAAAATATAAAAGTTTTGCATGGACAATAATTAATGCAGGAGTGAGTACTTTAAAATTTACCGCATCGCTTCTGCATGAACGCCTTTCAAAAACAGAGATTTCTTAGTTTCAGCTCCCGGCAATCTTGGAGACGTACGCGTACATCCTGGTACTCTCTTGCAGCTCAGGAAGTGGTTGGTCATGGAAAAGTGTGGTCGTATAAAAAAGCTCTGAGCATCGCCGCCCACTACACGACCTGTCGTGTACGAACAGCCCAAGTGCAGCGTCAGCAGAAAAGCGGCGTTTGGTTCAACGGAACCCATATCCGGAACACTGTTCGTGAAAATCTTGTGCGACCTAAAACGTAATTAAGAAATAGGAACGGTTTCAATTGTGTATAATGCCAAGATAAAAAGAACCAATGTAAAAGGGATCATTCTTTTAATAACAAACGTTTCGGAATCTCTGATTCCATCATCAGTGCTATACAACAGAATAAAAAACGATAATGAACAAATTGCGAAAAGCTATAAGAACATTATATCAATATACCTTCATTGAACGAAAAATAGCTATGCCTAACCATTAAAAAAACAAAATTTCTATCAAACATTCGAAGCCATTCGAAGGTACACATGCACCTAAATTCTAGCAATCAAACCAACACACAATAACATCTACCCGAAGTAACAGGACTACACACACACACACACACACACACACACACACACACACACACATTCGAACACACTCCTATTCACACAGTTGGGGCAAGATTTAATTTCATCGCACTTTGGTCATTATTTAACTGAGGTCTATGGGTAAAAATGAACAAGGATTCTAAAATTCTAAGGTCAAATTCCTCTGTGGTTCTACAAAGCGTGGAGAAATTGGAACTTTTGAAAGGGTGGTTTGAACTATGGCAATGATTTCCGATAGCTGACTGGGAGGGAGATGAGTATGGACGGCCGGTTCTATGGGAGATACTAGAGTGTTGGCTGTGACGAATAAATTGCTGGAGTGCGGTACTTCCAGCATGGGACTGCAGGCAGCAATCACATTCATACAAATATACACAACCACTTCTCAGGCACTCTTCCAAACGCTCTTTCCTATTAAAAAATAAAGCTTTTTTAAAACTATTTCTAGAAAATGGTGGCACGTCAATGAAAGTAAAATGAGAGTTTATCAGGGATAAAAGTTCCTTTCTCATCTCCTTGTTAAGATAGCCCAAGAAAGGGAGCTCGATGAAAACTTTCTACTTTGGTGCGGTCAAAATTGTAGAAGGAGGGGAAAGTTTTTTGTCTAAACACTTTTTAACCAGATTGTTGACCAAAGATACAGGGTATTTATTTTGTGCAAGTAACTTTGTGATAAATTCCACTTCTTCGTGAAATATTTTAAAAGAACTTGAGATACGATATGCTCTATGCAGTAATGTAGTGACACTTGTTTTAATATAACCTTTGTAAATACAACTGACGAAATTGGTATATAATCCCGTAAATGAAGGTTTTCTATAAACAGAGGTGGTGAATGTTGAATTGATTTTCTTTACGAGAACGTCTAAAAATGGTAATTTATCATTCTGTTAAGTTTCCATTGTGAAATTAATATTTGCATGAAATTCATTGATGTAGTTAAAGAATTTTAGGGCCTCTTCCTGTGAACGAAACAAAACGAATGTCTCGTCTAAGTACCTGCGGTAGAAAATGGGTTTAAAATCGACGGGGCATGTGCTTAGAAACTGCATTTCTAAATTGTTTAAAAAAGAATTTGCAACAAGGGGGGAGAGACTAGATCCCATAGCCAAACCGTCAGTTTGCTTGTAAATCCTACCATTGAAAACAGAAAATGTGTCTTTTAAAGCAATTTCTAGTAATTTTTTGAATTGAAATTTACTGTGGTTCCAGAAGCTTGCAGAGGTTTTGAATATTCGATCTAGAAGAATATCAATGGCTTCGTTTAATGGGACATTGGTATAAAGAGAGTCTATGTCAAAACTACACATAAATAAATTGCTCTAGTTAGTCACATTAGAAAGATCCGCTATAAAGTGTTGAGAATCATCAACGAGAAATTCACTTTTACAAAAATCGGACAGAATTGAAGCCAAATATGAACCTAATTTAGAATTATGACTACCGTAAGCTGATACAATAGGTCTAATTGGTACATTCTGCTTATAGACTTAAGGTAAACCATACATGATACCCAACTGAGAACCACTAGAACGTTAGGATTTGTAGAGCTCTTCGGGTAATATTTCACAATCCTTATCTTTCTTTAGATGATAGTTAATATAATTAATGAATAGTATAATTCCATATTCACAGTGATCACTGAACGGTATTGCAATTAATCTCCAACATTTCAGTGGCATACACAAGAATATGGGAGCTTTGAACTCGATGAAGATACTCCATTTTCCTTAGTTTCTTTACCAGCACTAGATTTTGTATCCATCTTTATCTATGTATTGTACGCACAGTACATTATGTAACTGTGAGAAGACAATATCTGTGTTTCCTTTCTTCTATTCGATTTCGTATGTACTTTAGTATTGCTTATTTTCAAAATCTGAATTATGTTGTAAAAAACTGGTCAGTTTTTCGAATCCCAAGTGATTTTTCTTGGCGGAAATACATATTGATCTCGTTTGAAAAATATGAGCTAAACGACAGTACTGTCACACTGCTAGTTAAAAATTATCCGTAAGAGCTTGGGTAAGTGTAATTAATATATGGCTCACCATTTGAATAGAAGAGAATATGAGATCATCAATTATCATGACAAAAGGTAACAGTTCCGTACAACTGGCTTCTAAGTACTGATCAAGTTCAAAATAATTTGGCTGAGCGAGACATGTTTACCCGATTTCATCTGGTGGACGTTCCCGTCTGATCCAGAATGCACAGAATGTCTTATCCAAGTATTATATGGTCTTCAGAGGTAAACACGCTTTACAGGAAACGAATCAAGTTTCAAGTTATAATTTTAAAATCTAACTTCGTGAGTAATCAGTTCAAATCCATGAAAAAATGGTGGCCACCCTCAGTTTTGCAAGCTGGGCAGTCGCACATTTAATTGTGCTGGGTCGAATAACTTTGCATCTGTTGAGTGCCGTAGAGAGCATCGAATAATTACAACACTATGGCTCAAGCTCAACCAAAGCCAAAAGAGTGTGAGGGAAAAGAAAAAAAAATTGGTATGAAACAAAACACGTGCTAAATTGTAAATACGTAAAACAAAGTCCAATGGTATTTATACCTTGTTCCATTGCACGAAACTGAACACAGGGCATGAAGAATACGTCGGTAACCATTTCCGTAATAAATAATAAATTTCGCTTTCGAAAATCCAGTTTTAATTGATGGCAATAATCGCATCGTTTAATTATGCTCTTATAAGATTAAACCATAAGGGTACCAAAACGATCTTTTCGCTTGTCCTATGATGGCCGCTTCTCATTCACTTTTTACTCGACTATAGTAATAAATTGATAATAATCCCAATTACTGACATTCTCCGCTCATAATAGGGTGGTATTATCAAAGAAGAGGAGTTTATGACGTACATGAGGTGATGTTTTTCGTGTCTCAATCCTGAGGTCGAACTGATAACGCGTTTTACGACCTAAAGCGTTTGAAAGCGTTTGCACTCAGGTCGTTTGTGCTAAGACATGCGACAAGCGTTTTCACTCAGCAATGTCTACACTTTGCTCAAGTTTTGCAGCTGCCAACATGTATGTACGCTCGCGTGGCCACGAGAACTCAGAGACACAACACTATCACTCCTGAAGAAATTCAGGAGAAAATAATCTTGTGTTTTGTTTTAGGACGTCACTCAGACCTTCTATACGTGAGGGTCACATGGATTCACGTCTTGACGGTGCCTATGCACGAGCTGGAGCTAGAAGTTGCTCAAAACGAGGTGTGCATATTTATGACTGGGAACTTTTCAACGGAGGGCTGACTACAACTCGCCCATCGAGTCATTAGGGTAGCCAAAAGCACAGTTGAAGTGCAGGCACGCTTGAAATGATCATCTCAATGTGAGGGAAAAATTCAAAAAATTCTCAGTGAGGGAGAATAAACTTTTCTGTAGTTTCTGACACCAAATGTAATTAATTAGTTTCAGTAGGCAGATAGTTTAAAAAATATACTCTAATCATTTTGACTGAAAGGTGAGACATTTCGGTTTTGAAATAAAAAACTCGAAAAGATCGTTTTTCGAAATTTTGAGAATAAATAAACCCAAATACTTTCTTAGAAATATTTTCATTGTGACAGATTAAAATTTTTCAGTTAAATTTTTTCACTATTCGAATTCCTATTCCATCATTCTGTCGTAGCATCCAAACGCTATATCGTTGCTATCCATGACTCGAATCTGAAAAATTAATATTCCTCGGGTAATATTCCAGGGACTGGAGTATTCAAAAAATGAAAATTTTTTAAGACGATCTGAACTCAGGATCCAACTGAAAATTAGTCAAGTTTGTCGGTCAAAAGCGCAAAGAATGTAAATATCCGCGTCCGAACTTCCCGCGCCAGTTTTGAGTGGCCGCAGGAGTTTGAGTCTCACCTTCTTCTGGGCTCTGACGAGCAGCTCTGGAGTGCCGAATAAGTCTCTACTTTCGCATTTTCAATTTAAAATTCAATGAAAATTTGTCTCTAGCTTCTCATGTCAAATTTCAAGTGCAGATGAAAATTTGTCTTAAGCTTTATCAAGTCCAATTTGAAGTGCAGATGAATATTTGTTTTTGACCATCATTTTCTGTTTAGAACCTAACTCGTGAATGTTGAAAACGGATTTGCCTCTACAACAGACTTGGTAGCCTTAATCAAAATAGTCAGAGATATTTTTAAAGACCTCCAGCCCTGTGATCTACACGCAATCATCTGGAGGGTCCAGTCCATTATTCAGAGTTCTGTTTTCTTGATCCCTTTTTTGTCGAAGCTCAAATATGTGATGGTTTATTTCCAACGTCTCCTGATCCTTGAAAGAAATTTTGAATTTTTCGATTTCCTTTTCTGGGAGATCAACTCCAGACCTTCAGTCGATTAATTGGAATTTGAGCTGACGAGAATATTCTCCAGAATCTTCGCTGACTTTTAGAAGGAACTACGAACTTTATTTTAGGCAGAAGTTTTGCGACACTTCGAAGCTCTTTCAAATTCTCTGCCCGTGAATGAGGCCTGTCCATTTTACGAGATTTCGACGCGTTGAGTTAGCTTTGCCTGCAGACTGTTGTCACCACGCGCAGCGCACCGCAACCGCGAGCTTTAAAGGCTGATGTTGCTAGTGAGCAAGCAAATATGATTCATCGTTAGCAGGAAGTGTCAATTGCCATAAAGGTAAAATAATAATTTTTCAAGAGTTTTTAGATAATAAATGGTTGCAAAAACTTTGAAGACGTAAAATAAGGTATTCGTTGTAAAGTCAATTTATCTAACCTCATGTTTCGACCAAAGGTCTGTAAACTATTTTCCGACTATTATTTAAGAAGTCTAATATTGCAGAGTGTAAGTGTTATAGAATGAGCTTTTGAAAAAGTAGAGATGAAATGCTATCATTTTCATTCATCAAAGCCCATTCAAAATTTTTTCTGATGATTATTCAACTGATTCTTTCGTTAGAAAATTTCGTTGAATGTGTACATAAAAAGACCGAGTTAATTTAAGCAAAATTCTTTTAAAGGTTGAGAAATTTTTTAAGTAATTTAAGATTGAGAAATTTTTTCACCAAGATGCTTGCATTTAGAATTTGCACTTGATTATATTCTAGTTGAAAGTACTTTTCCTTAAAAAAGCTTTCTCACGAAAATACGCCTTATTTTTGAGACTTTCGAGAGGCATTCTAGGGTTGAAGAGAAAAATTATATTTTCTTTACAATTTAAACAATATCCATTCAGCCAGGAAGTGGTCTTTCGTGTATATGCCAACACTTTATCTTACAAGGATTGATTTATGGAAGGCGAGATGGTAAAATAAAGAAATTTTTGGTCATATGTTGTACAACAAAATTCTTCTCCAGTGCTATTAGTGACTCAATGACTACTACGGGTGAGTTTGGAGTTTGGCTCACCTCTTAAAGCTCGCGGTTGTACGTCAGGTACTCTGTTTAACCCTAGACCCGCCGATTTTGATACTTTGTATTCGTGGCGTTCTACCTTATTTTCAGCTCTCTCTATGCTCCTGCGTTGGCTCGTATAAACTTAGTACATAACTGCCGTAATAACAAAAGGAAGCTATCGAGTTGCAACACACAACCCATACTGTTGGGGTTTGGTCGCTTGTCCAAGCCAACGGCTGACCTAATTTACAATTGCTACATTTGTTAGAGTTCCAGCCACCCCTTAAACTTCTAAACGATACGGGATTGAACACGAATTCATTACTAGACTTTAATTTTACGGACAGAAGTTTTTACATATACACAAATAATTAAGTACACAGAATTTGTAGCAAAGAAGTCACATCCATTATATTTAGATCCCGTCCCCAGAATGAGTAATACTAGAAGATTATACACTTAATTGGGTAGAACGACCGAATCCCGAAGATGAAGCAAGTAGGACGGACAAACAGCGATCAGGCATAAGCTACGGAACAGGCTCCTTGAGGTGTCGACCACAGTGCCTCCTGAGTCTGGAGACACCTATGAGAGAGTGAAGGTAATAAGAACAGAAACCAAGAGGTCATGTCGCAAGAACAAAAAGAAGGATTCTGATGTCAGCTATCTGGATCGTTTATTTTGGGAATCCCTGACACATACAAATTTATTCCATATAGATAGTGACATAATAATTATTATTTGATTTTAGTGTCGTTTTTTTGGGGATAAGAAAGTCAATGAATAAGACCGCCCAAAAGTACGATGGATGAACGATTACTTCAGTGATTCAATGTAAGCACATGGCAAGCAGGAAAAAAACGTGTTAGGCATCTTGCTCGAAAATGTTATTGGGGACTCAAATATGAGAGACCTGCCAACTTCAGTGATTCAATGTAAGCACATGGCAAGCAGGAAAAAAACGTGTTAGGCATCTTGCTCGAAAATGTTATTGGGGACTCAAATATGAGAGACCTGCCAACTTCAGGTTTCTCAAAAACTTTACTGTCGTAGGGGAAACACTTTTTCGGTTTTACTAGAAAAGTTGTTGCCATCAAGATGATTTTCTTAAATAAGGTTTTAATAAAGACCTCTGTGTACTACTTTTGACCTCACCCTGTTCCGTAGGTGATTGTTCATGTCTTAAGTTCCTCAAGTAACCAAAATGTAACATTTTTGTTTTAACAAGCTCGGTGAAACCTTCCGCAAAATAGAAGTTTTTCTGCAATAAATGCTGTAGCCGAATAAATCTTCACTAGGTTTCCAGTGCCATTGAAAGTTAGGCTATTTTTTAATTTATAAATACAAAACATTTGAGTGAACTATACATGAACAAGTGTCACTTTCTTTTTTCCGTTCCTCCATTTATATTTTGGACTAACTTTCATTTTAGGCCAATTTCTGTCAATCTAAAACAATTATAACTCAAAAACAGAAAATTGCATGAATTAATCGTGAGGCAACATGTACCCAGTTTACTTAGGGAGGTAGATGAGTAGGGACCACGGTAGAGGAAACAAGGTAGGAGTCATTTCTATGTGGTAAATACACTTCTTCATGTTCGGCTAGCCAATAGAATGGCTTTCTTTCAAACAAACTTTATGACGTCATCAAAACGCCATGTCGTTAGGCCAATAGTGGAGATGGATTTGGGGGTAGCTGTGCTACCAGATGCAATTTGAGCGCTGCTATTGGTTCGTTGCCGTGACGTCAGCAAAACCACACCGTCAACGAAAAAAAGACTGGTTTGAACCTACCTTGTTTCTTTTACCGTGGTAGGGACGTGCATTGCATTCGAGTTACAAACCGTGTATCATTGAACGAGGGAATTCGTTGCATTTTCTGACAGCTCTTCCACCCAAGCTGCTCATCCATTAAAACATCAATCGTTTCTTTTCTCAGCTGCATTGTTAGGAAAACTTGTCCCTTGGCATTGTGAGGAAAACTTGACATGATTCGTAAATCATTCTCAATTATAAGACTAATGTGACAAGTTTTCCTAACAATGCAGCTGAGAAAATTCGAACATTAGTGGCTTATTGATCTTCATCCACGACTGATGGGGAAATAGTCACTCATTTCAGAACTGGAACGTCCGTAGTATTTTGAAAAACTCAGAAAAAAATCAAACTCAAAATACGGGTTAAAGGAGACAGAATTTCTGATCCTTCTGATCGTCACTGTAACTGCATCGTTATATTTAGCCTAAAATGGTAGTCTTTGCACCTCATTGTATGTTTTTTGAGCGTCATGGTTTGCAAAGCCTTTGCGAGCCTGTATGTGGGGCTTACACAATTCCCTAACTTTAATTTTACGAGACCAAATTTTCTTAGCAGAATCTGATAACCATGACGAACCCCTTGTATAGATAGAACGTTTGAATCTTCTATCCAGCAACAAATTAGTTTAATAAAACTATTTATTGAATTGATTGTGTTTCATCATTGAGCAAAATCGAATATGTGTTTTTCTGCATTGTATGGTATATATTACTAACACAGAAACAGACGTAAAAAGGCTCGTATTGGAAAATCAGGTCATCTGATGTGAGAAATTATGAATAAAACCCGTGAGTAATTAATTTTCGTAGAGCAAATGTTAAAGCAAAAGACGTGTGAAAATAATAACCCAGAAAAATACCAACTGAAAATTTCATGCAAAATTTGAAAAAAAACGTTGTCACCTCATTCAACGTCCATACGAGAATCTATGCAGATGCCTGTATGGTGATGAAGTACGTTGTCAATTAAATAGATTTCAGTTTCGAAAGTTTAGAAAACTAGTGCAAATTTTCACGTACTTTTCCCGCGTGCAGTGAATTAGCTGTCCAAATTCTTTGCCGACAGCCAATAAGTCATAGCCGTTCTTTATCTGAAAAATTTACAAAGAAAAGTTCTACAACATCCGATATTTTGCCCACTGACATGTAGAATAAGTTTCTCATATTTTTCAAAATTCCAGAACTTTTGATTCCATGAAAGACAGAAGAAACTGTTAGCTATGCAGGACTCCTATAAAACAAGCTTTCAGTTTCTCAGAAAAAGAGTTTTTGATCTCAGTTTCTGCATATAGTAAAATACAGAAGAAATTGTGTACATTCTACGAGCTTTGATAAATTTGAGAATGCCTGAGGACGCATTCAACTTTGTTGGCACGCCGATTTGACGAAAATTAAACTCACAAAACTAATTTTCCGAATCAATTTAACTGCAGAGCTGAATTTTTATTGTAGACAATGTGGGCTCGTAGCTTTTCTGGAATGATCTAACTGTGGACAATTTAGCTTGATGCTCCGAAAATAGCCACCCTCTTGTGCATAATATATCCCTCCCATCCACTCAAACACCATTCTTCTATGGTACTCGTCACAGACAGCACCGAGGTTTGCCGGAACTCGACGCTGCAGAAAATGTTCTTTAGTGGGTGTGTTACAACCATGCTTTTGTTGCCCTTCTACAATATAACGGTGGACAATTTCTGAGCAATTCATTGCTCGAGAATTTCAAGAAGGTTTTTGACGGCGCATTTCATAGAGAATATTGCACTGTTCTCAAGTTCTGACATTATCCCTCTAAAATGCTCGACTTTGATGAACTGCATAAGCCGAAAATCAACAAACAAACCTGACTTAATTTTTTCATTTGGCAGTTTAAGAGACTGCTTCACATATGTATTTGAAATAGTCACTCTCAGAAGGTAATGCTTCTGCAAATTCTTTCATGAGACTCTAATTACTTAATTACTGCCCAGGAGAGGAATATTATTTGTTATTGCTAATAAGTAATAAGTGGCTCTTCTCAATCTTATGCTTGTTTTATGCTCTGCTGTCCATTATGGTCAGGGAACTGAGATACAAATTTGAATTTCCACGCTTTGCCAACTTCAAATTGAAAATTCCATTTAAAATCAACGCATTTGGTCTAATTGTGATTTGTCTCGTTGCAACAACCCCGTGATTCCTTGTAGTTGCTCTATTTTATTTGAAAGAAACAGGAAACTTATTTAAGACGACACTAAATCAATTCACATTCTGGAGAAAATATATTTCAAGCTCAGCTTTGAGCAGGCAACGAGCAGTCACCACTCCGTTCGATTGCAGATCGGAATTCATGATTAACCCTTTGAACCAGGAATGTCTTGGCAATACAAACGTTACGGCCGCTTCCACTGTGCAGCGAAAATATATTTCCTCGGCTTCGAAAGAATGATACCTTCGCTTTATGCTCACTTGAGCTAGGTTATCCATCTCATCCGGACTCGCTGCCAGGAGTTCTGAAGCCCTTTTTCGACAGCCTGAAATTATGAACCAAATCATTCATTTCAACCTTGTGAAACGCTTTAGGAATTGAATGATTCTCAAATTAAAATTCTGGATGGTTAAAATCAGCGTGTTCCTCACAACGGATCTTACAACGGCGGTAGGCGAATGACTAGTGGCATTTTGGGAAATCAGCAGGTTGAGACACTGTATTTAAACGTGATGTTAGAGTTTCGAGTTCCCTGGAGATGATTTTTTGTTAAGAACCACTAATCTAAATCAAAGGAAATTCTTTTGTAAATAAACACTTATTTGGAAAAACATACCAACGTCTAGTTAGCAAAATATGATATATTGTGTGCCAATTTAGAGTGTTTACTAGATGTATAGATCATGGTTCATAGCTGGCAAATATTTATAACAAACAACTAATATTTATTCTCATCATTAAAAGCTAAGCATTACTATGTACAGATAAATGATTTATAAGCCAAGTTAATTTGCAAAACCCGAAGCACTCGATGTAACTGACTGCACTTTTAAATTTATCGCTCGAATTAAGCGTGATCCAGAAAAATTGTTCCAATCATTTTGTTTCTTTTATTATTACCCTTCAGTGTTACGAATGAATTGCGTATCATGAATGATAGTGGTATTGACATATTCAGATCAGGGTTATATATCTACTCTAATTTTAAAAGTTGAAATAAACGTTTAACTCAAGAGAAATTTAGATTTGGGGAAATTAGGCCACAGAACTTTCTTACCGGTACGTAGAGAAACAAAAAGATGAACATTTACTTATTTTAACCATTTCTGAATTTTCTAATGAAGTGCAATAATTCTGATTTAGACCCACTGGAAAAGTGATAGCCAAAAAATTTGATTTTCAAATACCAAAAAATGAATAACTTTTTGCATGATTTGCGCTCTTATTTCAGAAGCTTTCTGATTACACAGGTTTTAATTCGTTCGCAACCTTTCCTTTGACTCTGGCAGCAGCCAGTTCATTAGGAAAGCAATAAGCGTTCAACGGATAAGGTATTCCGATGTGTTTTAGGAAGAGAGATTGGTATTAGGAAATCTCCAATTAGTAAATCTCCTTTGAAAGGAATATTTTCAAATATTTGTATTCCAGACGTATTACATCTGAAGAACGTCATTTACTAATTTATTTTTAGCAGTACGATGCTATAGGAAACGTTGTGTTGAAGACGAATTGATTCAAAGACAGAGGTAAGTTTTTTAAAATTGCACAAGTGTGGCGTGGCGATGGGAAAATTTTCTCCGTACAGATAAAAATTGTTCACAGATTTTAAGTTATTACGACTCTTGATTCGAGGTGTGAATAGCTGGATTTATTGGTCCTAATTTTTATCTGTACAAGTTGAGGTTAGCAAAATATGAAGTTGTGACACTCAATTAGCGACTGTATTCACTCAGTACCCGAAATTGAAGTTTTCACTATCCTTCTCGCTTGAACGTACCTACATTTCTTGCTGTACTGCGCACCAAGCCGACCTACCAGTCAGAAATAAGGTAACGAGCCGACTAAGTAACTTACAATCAATAGGCATGATATTGTTTCCTTGGTGTTGAACTTATGGCTGCCCTATTGATTCTAAGGCGAAATATCTCATTTCTTCACGAACATGCCTGAGAAAAATTCATTCAGTCTATCTATTCATATCTAAATTTTCGCCTATGCCAAGTGTTCTCAGAATAATATTTTGTATTCCGCGGGTGT
>JACJUY010000668.1:17444-29554 GCA_014220935.1 Platorchestia sp. MABIK
AACTTCTATAAGCGGATGTATATATGTAATAAAAAGTGTGAATTTTGCTCCAGAGTTACCACGGGTTCCGTGGCATTTTATTCGCAAATTTGTGTGTCCTGACGGCAAGAATAAGGGACCACCTCTGCGTTCACTCGACGTCGCGAGGCCGATTTTCTTGTTTTCGAAGGAACATCAAATTCTTTCGATTGAATTGCCAGCTTTGGTGTTCGAGATGTTTCCCATTTTACGACTTCAAAGGCTTCGCTGGTCCCAAGGAAACTCTGAAATTCGATATACATGCCTTAGCCGGCTTTTATTAATTCTGTTGATCCGTTGTATTAGATTTTGAAAATTATCAATCAAGTTAACATCAGAGCTTGCCATTAGTTCTCACGTAAATGCTTCACCCGCTAAAATGAGATTAGTTTCAGAGTTTGAGTATCCCGAACCACGTCAAATGTATTTCCAAGTGAGGAAGGAGGAAGTCACCATTAAAATTGCATTTAAGGAAACGGGGAATCTAAGACCAAGGTGTGTCTCGACATCCAGCGCCATTGAACAGCAAGATTGAAAGAAATTTACGAAACAAGGTATACGTTGAAGAAGAAAGCAATACGTACTGAAAAAGTCGCTGAAATTAACAAAAAACTATCTGCAACAAAACAAACACCAATTCCTTATCAGTAAATGGACCCAATCTCCTTCTCGGTACCTCACATCTTCCCCATGAGATCAAAATTCTCAATAATTACAATAGTGGTCTACTCACGAGGGGACCGCCAGTAAATGATGCAAATAATTTAACTAGCAAAACGCTTACGTGTGACTTACTTTTTTATCTATTTTCACAGTAAATAATCTTCAATTGCTAAGCAATGATCTTCAATTGAGTGGTAAAATGAATGCCGTAAAGCAAATAAAAGGTTCACGTACGAATGTAATCCGAAAATTTCAAATTTTATTCACGAGCCTTTAGCGACAATTTCACACATAAACACACACAACGCACAGACACACAACACTCACACACAACACTTGTTTCCTTGATATCGTCATGCCCTTTAATAGGAACTACGAGTTGATGAACAGGAAAAAAATTAGTAATTGGTCACTGCATTCAAATGAATGTTCGTTGGGATAAAAAATCTTTTTCAACATTTTTGCTGTAGCTCCGGAGAGTGTGTGGTACGCTTCAGATAGCAGACTCATTCACTATGATATCGTTTTATGTCAATGAAGATAATTTCTGTTAGTTAGCGTTCACAGCTGAGATTGTTATTTTGAACGGTTAGTTTAAACATTGGCAGGCCATTTCTATGAAACATTAATATTATTCATGAAGTTCTCACTACCCAAATTTTTTCCAAAATTTTTCTGATCAATGTTTCACTGTTACAGTATATATGCCCAAGAACAAGGAATCTATCAAAAATTTAATGTATTGTTGTAATGCGAGTTATCCAAAGATGAACAACTGACC
Organism: Platorchestia sp. MABIK; assembly: GCA_014220935.1. Classification (NCBI taxonomy): domain Eukaryota; kingdom Metazoa; phylum Arthropoda; class Malacostraca; order Amphipoda; family Talitridae; genus Platorchestia; species Platorchestia sp. MABIK. Next base: position 18,907 of record JACJUY010000668.1, read on the forward strand.
AGGACATCGACGAGGCAGCACACCCAAGAACTGACCGCCCGCCGGCTGGCAAATGTAGCGCCAGTCTGCAGCATTGATTATCATATCGAATGCTCTGAGGTCCGAAGACAGACCACGGAGTTTTGGCCGGGCCTTCGAGGGGTATGCTGCATCCGCCCGATCTTCGCGCTTGTTTATGCGACAGCCAAATTGCTCCCAGAGACGCTGCGGCTCGGGCGCGGGCTGTCCGACACTTAGGGACTAGCTTCCAATAGGCGCTTGCAGAGCTGTCTAAAGACCAAGAATTTTTACCTCATTTTTCGAATGTATTTATGATAGAAGTGGCATTCAACTGCGATCTACAAGTGTTGATCCGTAAAGATGCGGTCCGAGGAGGTTCTCGTGTTGAGGAATACTGTAAACATATCATGACATTTCTCAGAGCAGACATTTTCCAATATTCGTAAAAATAACGCGAGAAGGTGATAGTTGAAAAAACAATTTACCAGTTCTTAAATGTATGATGATCCTTAAGATTGTATAAGCAAATGGTGAATAAAAAATAGCGATCAATCTGTAAAATATTAAATGTGAGCTGTTATACATGCGTTGTCATGGGAACTTACGAGACGGGTAACCCAGCGAATATTTACTGCAGTGCGACAGCGGAAAGAATTCTGATTATTAAGAGACACAATAATAGAGCAAGTAGAAACTTCAACCTAGGAGACAACTCTATGCCTACGAAAAAAAATCTATTCATTGCTTGAGCTAAATATTATTTTACAATATTTTCTGAAATTCTAGATATTAATGCCAATTTCGATTCATTGTTTGTAGAGAATATTGAGTAAATAAGAATGTTTGTTACAGATGGGACTTATTTCAGAGGAATTCAACCTAGGATAGTTCGTCAATAAGAAGTTGCATTACAGTTGGACCAGTACGTTCAAATTTTCGTTATCAGCATTAACTAAAAACTATAGTCATTAATATTACCTCGTTACCGAGTAAAAGAACACTAAATTTCAGCTTGGCATTTATACTTGAGTAAAAAATCGTCGCGTTTTTTTTAAGATGGAATGTGCAAGTGTGCCTGAATGTATGGTTTCATAAACGTAATTTATGACATTCAATGATCTGGTTTTCACTCAAAAACGTCCCTTGATTTGTTTCAAGCTTGCATTCATAGCCTTCGTGCACAGAGTCTGCAATGTTGAATTTGTATCAGGCATGTCTTTGGTTAGTTTATTCTAAAAAGTTGACGTATCAGGACGGAGGATGTTTTTATCGCTAATGTTGCAGGAAGCTGTTAACTCAAATGCATCAGGTCTAGGAAGTCGCGAGGCTATTTCCCCTCGTGTTAGTCGGTTGACTCTCACGCATTTGTAGGAAATAAAAAGGAATTTTGCACTAGGGTCTCATATTGAAATGATTCAACTTTTGAGATCCTTTATTTCGAACTATTTAATCCGGCTTTTTTCGTTCATTGTACAACCCTTATTAAAATAATTGATTACAATAATTTTATCGAGCCGTGTCCATTTCACTAATATGTTATGATTTCGTCGCCATTAGGAAATTAATATACTTTCATTTCCCAATATTTAGATCTATAGAAAACACTTGTTTGAGAACGAAATCTTATATTTCCGAAATGTATTTTCACAAAGCAAAATTTTACTTGTCAAATAATTGCATTTTATTTTTCTTATTACTTAGGCACGCCGAATAACGCATTCATGTATGTGTACAACTTAAGTTTCTAGAAACACTTCATTACCGAACATAAAATGAATTAGAAATGAATAATTAATATTTCAGAACAATTAAGTGTTCACTTACGTGCGCACACTTCTCAGCAGCAGGCATGAAGAGACGCGCAGGTCCATTTGCCATGTATGAGGGAGGTTCTATACGAGCAATGCCTTTTTAAAAATTTAGACTCATTGCATTTGAGTGAGAAATGTTTTTCTTCATTCAGGGCAAGCGCAAAACTCTTATATTGTCTAGGCACTTTCAGGAAGCGGGGCGTTGACACAGTTCACCTTTTGTTGTTTTCTGCCTGAATTAGCTGAAGCGCACGCCAATCTTTGTGTTATGAAGGTCACTAAAATGAAGTTTTGCTCCAATGATTTTCGCCTCCAAACTTAAAAATGTTTTTACCTTATCCTCCAAGTTCTTTGTGTGGCGCAGCTTAACAAATGTTCGAGACAAACGATCATTTTTGGAAAAAAAAAATTTCTTTATTTTTTAAAACAATTTCTCTGTTTTATTGGACTAATTTTCAAATCACTGAGATCGCAATAGATACTGAACTGGCAATTTCACTGACACTCCTGAACTGTTCTTCAGAATTAGAGCCTTGACCGCTTGTTTCCACATACCACACCAACATCTTGAAGATTTTTAGAACGAATCACTTGAACTTAAAAACGGTGATATTTCTCTTTTATACGGTTTCATGCTTCAACTCAAAGGCATCTTAAACTCAAAATTCACCGCAAGACAATTAAGTCATGGGGTTTTATTGCTTTTAAATGAAACTCCTGACTTTTACTTGTAGAAGCAAGAAAAACTTCGTGAGGAAATTCGACTAAATGAGTCAAATAAATTAAATACTCCGTGTGGTCTAAATGCAAACGACTATGACTATAAGGATTACGAAATTTTGCATGCTAGCTGATAGTTTTTCAAAAAAGCGTAAAGTAAGTGAATTTATTGTTCAAGAAAAGGTAAGGAAAAATAACTCAGTTTCGTGCGAGATGAATATTGTCACTGAACCTGCTTCATATTGGACATACTTTTTTCTTGTTGAATTTGGTCTCAAACTTTAATGCAAACTTTACCTTAAGCACTTGCAGTAGTAGTTTCACATCTGTAGGTTTTGGAAATGCAGTACTACTGCAAATCACTTGTTAGCGCCTATTTAAAAGCCGAGTCTTGTGGTAACAATAATTAAGGGTTCAAGCCGGGATATTTTATGAAAACTTAAATTTCACTCGAAGCAGGGAGATTATTCGGCTTCTCCGCTTTGAATTTGGGAAATACGAAGTCAATTTTTAAAATCAAATTTCAGAAGCGACGGAGTTTTTTAGGTGCGAAGTGAGCTCCCGGCGGTCATGGAAGAAATTTTCATAAGGCTGCCTACAGACCAGTACTCATGAATTTAATTTTCATAAATGCTTAACCAAAATTAAATACACAATAACGATCCATTTATTGTTCGTCTTTTCTCAAATAGGTCAATTGAAATGACATTTATTCCAAGTGAACAATGAACTTCAATTTAAATCGTATCAGTCAAAGTGTTGATTGAACTGAAAACAGCTCAGGGGCGTGAGATATTTTTGAATGGGTAACCTTGCTTTCCTTGCGACTTGAACGAACTTACGACAGTTCCAGTGTTTAGATTTGACTCACTTCTCGGGCTTGGGATGTGGTTATTTAACATTTTCGGAAACAATACTGCATTATAACGGTAGACGTTGCGAAGTTCTGGGTAAAAAAATGTGCTTAGTATTACACCAGAGTCTCTAAAGAAGTGAGGCTGAAAAGCAGAAACTACATCAAGGAGTGGAATTCGAAAATCTCTCGAAACTAATCAACCTCGAAGTTTCCCTGTCGTTTTGTGGAGCTCTAAGAACAGCAACAGGCGCCCAGAGTTGTACCAAGGGCCTTTTGCCATTTTCGAGGTGGATGCTCGAACTCAAGTAGAAAGCGCGACATCTGCACTTCGGAGACGGGCTGATTGTGAAAGTCCTAGTCTGCACTTCTAGAGACCTTCGGTACTATAGGGCTGTAATGAGCTACATGCATAATGTTCAGGAGACCTAACCTTTGCTGACTTAAGTTTTGTGCATAGATCAATAAAGAAGTGCTAATAACTCCACCAACGGCTTCAGATTTGAGTTCTGTAAAAATATATATCATGAACTCATTGGCAATACTATTTAATTAGAGCTACATCAACTAATTATTCCATTCAATTCACAGACATGGAATCTAGTATGCTTGTACCAATGTAGTACTTGAAAGTATGATGAGCTAAGTGTACCTTGCATAATTCGTTTTATTTTACTTGTTTGATGTTTTTTCAAAATCATTTTTAATTATGAAAAAAATGTCAAAAAAAATTAAAATACTCACAAATCAAACAGAGAAGAAAAAAATTATTTTTGGATTAAACTGTTGACCTGAAAAATAATCATTTCCAAATACATAACTGAAACTCAACCTTCTTACTGAAAACACTCATGTTTTCATACTAACGTTCATTATCCCTTTTACAATATATTCCTAGTTCTACATTATAATATGGCAACTGAAGTCGCGAAAATTTTTCAAAATAAATGGCATCTAAAAAAACTGTTGTAGATAAATGTCATACGGCAAATTTTACCTATTCTCAGATATTGCGATAATTCACAAGATCAGCGTCATCGTCACTGAATGCATATAATTTCGCGCAGAAAGAGCGAAATAAGTCCGACGGAAGCGAGCGGCGCGGGCTCAATTGAGGACCTCTGCGTCCTTTCACTTAATATCTCACAAAAGGCGAGTCTCCCTCCTTTCCTCCCCAGCCGTGAAAGTTACCCCAACTTTCGACCTGCGACGGCCACGTTTAATCTATAAATTGCAAAATTAATTGAAAAAGAATGTAATTACCGTCCTAAAATTACGCACCTGCGGGAAGTTTTCCCGCGGGAGTTGCGGGTAATGGTGCGAGGGTGAGATTTACACGGCCCGCCTCTTTAGCGGACGCCGCCTAATTGATACTTTCTTCGTCGTGAATCATTCCAAAGTCACCAGCTGGAATTTTCGATATCCTGCTTTTTTCTTGCTTCTAGAGCAACGGCTGAAATTATAATTTAAGTAGAACCTTATCCTTTTCATTTATTTACTCAGGAATTGTGGGAATCAAACAAATTTCATGCAATGAATATTTTTTATTCCAGTAGTTTTTTGTATAGAAAGATACACAATCCCCTATTGAACTTGTGGCTATAAAACAATAGTTTCCTAGTTAGTGCTCAAACTGAGCGGCTGAAAACTTCCTTTATGCTTGAAAACGATGATGAAAATAGATTGACCTCACATGTACTCGCAATGCATGGATTGTTTGCCTCTTGAATATCGACTAGGAGAGACTGAGAGTATAATATTTTCAGAACGATCTTGTCAAGATTCACATAATTTCTTCGGCTTACAGTTCTAAATATTTACGATATAACGTGAAAACTATCTGAAACAGGCCTTTTAGCGACGCCAAGTTAGGGAGTTTGAAAATATGCAGAAGAAATGAAACTGATGCATTCTTTGACCGAACTCAACACCCTCTAATGGCAATCCTCTCTGTACATTGGGAAATGTACAGTCGCAGAACGTGCAAGGTAGATCAATATCAAGGTAAAATTTACAGTGTGTATTTTCGACTAAATTGATCGAAAGTTAATTTCAGCCCCTCACACCACTGCAAAGGTGTTCAGAGAGAGGAAAGATGAACGCACTATTTAGTATAGAGCTAAGGGAACGGGAAACCTATACACAAAGTGTGTTCTCGCACAGGAACCCTTTGCGCATAGAAACTGAGAGTTGAAATGGACAGTTATGAAACAAGATATAGAAGTTGAAGAAGAAAGTCAGAGGTGCTGAAAAACAAGACAACAGAGAACTAAAAAAGATGGTGGGTAACACCAAAAAAACTATTATAGCAAAAAAGTCTACCTAACCTTCATATAGGGGCAACACATTTTTGTCTCATGTATTTCAATAATGGGAATGAGTGTCTGCCATAAAGCTTTTGAGAATCTTTCTTGGCTATCCATGGAAATAGATCGCCGGCCGAGTAAGAGGGAGTTAGTGTCCCTCAGATCGAGTGACTTGTTTTGTGATTTATTCGACATCCCCAGGTAGCTGACCTACGGTGGCTGTGAAACCCCATGTACGCATGTCGAGTACAACTATTATGTCACTGAATTAAACTTATTCAAATTTTCTTATTTTCATTCCTCCATGTGATTGATTATATATATTATTGTTAGAATCAGCAGGAAAATGTAAAGTTAGCATCGCAAAATCATTACTAAGATATTTAAGCATGGATCCTAGAAGCAAACGGATAAGAGAAACAGATTGACAGAAGAGTATGAAAAGTTTATTATCTGTATGATGGCATGAGCTAATATACCTGTTAATGCAGATAAATTTTCATTACCACAAGCTATCTCTGACCTATGAGACGACCATGTGAGCTCTGTATTGAGGTCGGAAATTTCTAGCTGCATAAGCAATCAGTCAACCTCCTCACTAAGTACACACAACCTCCTCACTAAGTACACACAACCTCCTCACTAACTACACACAAATTCTGTAAAAAATTCCTGCATTTCAATGCATGTTTATTTTTTATATTTGTTCAGAAAATTCTCCAGAGAAATGGCCGCTCTAGGACGACAAGGCCCGAGATGGGTGTATTATGCAGGGGATCGGCTGCTTAGAGCTGGAGAGAAGAGAGCAGCCGAATTTGGTGGGCTTCTTCGTGAAGTTTCCTGGGCTGATGTGCCAGAAATTCCTTCATGAACAAACCAGCTGCATAATCAATTGACACTGACGCAATACCTGCACAGCAATTCACTAAATACATTTCCGAAAGCTAGAACTATTCCTGCGAATGAGTTTATCTCTGTTGTTGATGATATTAGAAGAGAAAATAACTGAGAGTTAGTCTATTTACATTTTGATCGAAAAAACTTGAGGAGTTTCCCACCATTGCCCCGGGCAAAACCGCCTAGCCAAGCGAATAAAGCAAATGGAATTGATTAAACATTATTAGTTTCTGTGTCCCTTACCACAACAAAGATGCTGAAAAGGAGGAAGTTGAAGGCACCATTTAGTATCGAGTTAAGGAGACGCGGAATCTGTGTTCAAGGGGTGTTCCCGCACCGATTCCAAAACGCATAGAAACAGCAAGTTGAGGAGGAAGGTTAGGATACAAGATGTACATTCAAGAAGAAAGTTAGAGGTGCTGAAAAACAGGACAGTAGTGAACCGAAAAAAGATCATCCTTAGCAAAAGAGAAAACTTGTTTCATTTAAAAAAAGCTCTACCTGACACTCAGCTAGCGGCCTGACATTTTCCCCCTTGGAGTGTTAATTCCTATGAATACGATAGTTATATCCCCTTGAAGTGAAAATAAATGGAATTTGGTTCCTCCTGTTAAGAGTTATCAAAATTTTGTTTATTGTTCATATTATTAAAAAAAATCAATTATTAGTCTTAGGTTACCCAGCCAAGTAAAGGTAAAATACCAGTAGGGGAAGGTCCAAAATCTACTTCAACAAAGCCTACAGGCATGTTGCATTAAATGCTCAAGGCGCAAATTAATTGTCGCCTGCCATGTCGATGTCAGCGCAACAATCGGGAGGCAATTGAGAGCAGAGCGTGACTTGGCTGCGAAGAGAACTCTACATGATATTTAGCAAAGGGCTCCTCTAAACTATAATTAATCGGGGGCATTCATGCACTGTGTTTTCGTAGTCGGTACTTATAAGATGATGCTCACTGTTAACGATGTTTGAAACCTATGTCATCTTTTTGGGAATGAGTTAGATAGCTCCGAACAAATGGGGTCGAAACTGTCTCCATTTTAAATATTCGCATGGGAATCATACGTTCATTATTCCAGAAAAATCAAAAGCAAACAAGGGAATTGCATATTGCCTCACTGTGTATTTATAGATGATGAAGAATCAACATTATTTTGTGTAGCATTTCAGCCTCCTAAAAAGCAGCGTCATGAGGCAGGAGAACTTTCTGTGAATACAAGCACAAAAGTTGCATCTATGAGACCTCCAAATTGGAAGGGAAAGTTAATAAAAGTCTTCGTCTGGAAAAAGAAACCAAATATCTGCAGGAACAAAAATCGCATCCTCAGTTCTCTGGGAAAAATGCGAGAAAGAGGCAAAATTAATTCAATCCGAGCGTAGAACTGGAGAGTAGGAGGAAAAATTGAAGGCCTTCAGGATATCCTGAGATCCCCCGAGGGGCGCAGATTTGACGCTCTTGGTACGATGTTCTCAACGCAGTCATTAGTTGCCGTAAAAACTGCTCATTTTTATCAATATGATAGAAAGGGGAATTCATACAACTGGAATTTTTTCAACTTTTGTGCTACTCAACTTTCATCTTGTGAGCCAAATTTTCTAGTGCTTTGATTTTCAGGCTAATGATGCGTTTTTTAGAGTCAGTGTTATGCAATTCACACAATCAATTTTTTATTTTTCAACTAAATGCCATTCAAATTCATCAGCGTGCTTTACGTGAATCCGCACAGATGAAAACTTACGTATTTTCAAAATGAGTCTCCCAATTTTGAACGAGATTTAAATTTTTTGTCAAGTAAATATGAGTATAGCAGTTTCTTGGGTACTTAGTATACTAAATCCAGCAATGTTTTTTCAATATTCACAAAAGTTGACGGGAAGAAAATCTTTCATAAAACCCAAGTCAAAACAAAAAAATACGAACAAATCTTTAAAAAAAGGCAGCAACGATGAGCAAGAGAAGTGGTGCCGAAGGGAAATGGTGCAGAGAATAATGAGAGCCTCAAAAAGACGACCAAGAGGCGATGGAGGAAATGGGGCGAAGAGGCCGCTATGTCGCCCGCTGGTCGATACGTCAGAGCGTCCTCTGCTCAATGGTAGATGGGGCAGATTTTTGATGGTGCCCGTGTCCGACAAAAACGGTATCTTACCAAAATGCAGGCCCTTCTGCAAGTTTGGAAGGGTGATTTGTAAATGAACATGACTCAAAAACTATGTTAGTTCAGTACACAGAGGAGAACGATAGCTGTAGTCATCTTCTACCCTATGGTGAATGTAGTTTCAAAAGCTACCTCGTAAATGAAGCTTACCTCAACATTTCGCTCAAAATCTCGGGCTTAAGAGCAGATATGCAAGTAAAATTGTTTAACATCTCGTCTAAGTACAACGCAGACCTTTCGATAACAGATTTGATGAATATTTCTGGAAAACGGAAGACAATTTACGATAGATTGATCATGCTGTGAAAATGAATCGTTTTGATTCCTTTTTCTTCTTCTACGATGAGCCTTATAGTTGTTGCTGCGGTAAACACCTATACTTTTGAAACTTTAGATATCTATTGTTATTTTAAAAGATCATGGAACTGTAGATCAGCAGAAATAGTTTAGGTCCACAATGCACATTGGTTTAGTCGACACTGCAGTGTATGTAGTAGCAATATGGACTTGTAGTCCAGCGGTGCTGTGGACCATGCAGTTTTAGTATGGCGCAGCTATGCAGTGATGCACAACTACACGTGGTTCAGGAAAGTAGTGATCCGGTTAAATAATTAAATATGTTTGTAGTATTCCGTAGTGTCAGAAGTAATTTCAAGTATGTTAGAATCAAATTGGAATGGCGTTTTACGAACTTTGCGTGTTTTGACCGTACCTGAATAAGCGTTTGCCTGTCGTTTTTCCATAAGTTGTGGATTCATGCACATCAGCGTTCGATTAAAAATGTACCTTGGTATTGGTAAGGTTTGAGGATTGAGGGAATTCAAGCGATGTCCATCAGAAGTTATAAGCCGCACTTGGACATTAGATGCTAGATTATGCAGTTGACAATTATTGCGACTTGTGTATGAAAGTTGAAGAAAATATTCAGTACTCGCCAATAACAGAAACGTTGTGTTTCTTTGAGAAAGAGCCGATTGCAATCAGAGAAAATCATGCGAGATTAACTGAACTGTAATGGACCTGCCATATTTTACCTTTTCCGTTTATCAGACCTATCATCAAGAGGTTTTTGATTTTTTTGCTCTCACAATCATTGAAACTGAAAAAAGACGGCGAAGTTATATGTCGACACATTTTTGAGCTGAAGTCATTCTAACTTCTTCTGAATAAACTCCAAAAGCTTCGGTCGAAATGATATGTAGAGATAGAGGTAAATGACTAATATACCTATGATCCAATTTTTTCAATGCTCTGCCACTTATAAATATTTGCTTGTACGAACCAAAGAAATGGACTTCACTTTTATCGTAAAAAATATTCTGTGAATAAGATGGCTCAGTGGTGTCCTCGGTGGTAACCTTGTTCGATGGTTCCCTGATACAGTGATGCAAGTGTTAATTTGGCATTGGAACTGCGGTACAATGGTATGGTGACAAGACGTATGACGGTAGAGGGGAATGATTGTTCTAACACAAAAGGGCACAGCTGAGTTGGTTAATATGCAAAATAATTAGAAAACATTTTATACTTATATGTTGATGAATTGTTATTTCTGTATTTCTTCTTTAGGCAGTACGAAATACTTTGTTAGCTCTCATTTTTCATCTGTCGTTGGGCCTTTTTTCAACGTAAAGTTCGTAAGATCATTACGTCTTGCTGAAAACTGTGCAATATTGATGCTAAACTCTTTTGTGCTCATGAATGATTTGACTAAATTTGGCAGTATTTTTTTTTTTAATTGTTTAGGCGACAATAACTGTGAGTGATGCCATGTGTGGCAAAACCCATCGTTTTTTACACTTGTTTGGAAATTTAGACCGCGACATGTGGTAACAGACGAATGATTTCAACCAAAACGAGAATTTGTTATACGTACGAAGGTCAGTGCTATTTTATTCTGTGATT